>JAVJGJ010000034.1:20510317-20523978 GCA_035590215.1 Microhierax caerulescens
GAAAATGTAGTAAATTTATTACTCATATAGATGCTGCAAGGTTTCCATGGTAGGTTATAAAATATGTTGAGCTCTTCCACGTAATGAAGATATAATTTTTGTAATACAGAATTCTTATAACGAACAGACTTTGACAATACAGGCACATTTGTGTGGCATCTTTTATAATACAGAGAAGTTAAAAATATTATGTAACTATTATTTGTTTTTAAATGTGGATGATATTTTGACTGCTTTTGAGGCAAATAAATTATAATTCTACTAGTTGATAACACCTTTTACCTACCACATCTAATGAGCTGCTACATAATCTCCAGAGTTGCAAGTCCCATCTCATAGGACCGTCGGTTCCTGAGTATGATATTTACATGCCAATAAATCTTTTTACATTCAGCATTGAAATGAAGGTTTCCTGACAACAGAATTCTAGGAAATGCTTTCAGGACCTTAAACATGTTGTCGCATATTCCATATTTTGAGTTCTACATGTAGGAGATGGTGCTCAGCCATTTAATGCAAAGTATGTTTATATATAATATTGTTCTGGGGAGATATTTATTAGTATTTCTAAATAGTGCTGTGACTAAGACTATGGTTTAAATTTCAGACCAAGAACATGAGGAGTTTGGGAGTCTGAGGCTGCTGTGTCCTGGAATAGGGGGACTTGTGATCACCCGGTGTCTCAAGTGTCCAGTGCTGTCACAGAGCAGTGGCAAAATAAAGGTGGGTCTATTTCATTCACATCCTTCACATTTTGTTGCATTGCAGCGTAATTAGAAGATCTGCTGTTAGAAGTGTGTGTTTTTCAGCATCTTCTGTTTTTATGAAGATGTAGAAGGGTTTTATAAGTATCAATAGCTTAAGCTTATCTGTTCCTCAGTAAAAAGGTGATTGTGTCCTATTTACATGCTGCTAAACGGCAAATTCATGCACAGTTCTGCAATTTTGAATTCATAGCAGTTTCAAAATTAAAGGTGATTACTTGGCTTTCACTTTGTGTTGTTACCAACTGGAAATCTATACATACATTTATGATACGCACCTGCCAGTACCACTGCTAAATACATTATCAGAATTCCCTTATTAGATACTTCATTACATCTGCAATCTGAATGATGAGAGTCAAAAAATGCTATTAAAATTACAATTATCTTGGCTATTCAAAAGGTGGTCTGAGGTAAGGACGAATGCATACTGGAATGACCTGTGAAGACAATAGAAATATGCTGAATTTTATGCCATGCCCTAAATCAAGCTACGTGCATGAACCCTTGCGTGCAATTTATTAAGTATTGTTTGCTAAATTCTACACTTTCTTGTATTTATTAAACTAATTTTGTCAATTAAGGTTGTTAAATTAATTATTTAATTAAACCTTAATCTATGTAAATCTGTTGAATATTCTTGATCTTCACATTCTTAAATTACTTGCAGTCCAAACTGAAATGGCATAGCATATACTATACTATATAGAGAGACTATATTAGGAGATTTAGACTGTATATCATACATATGTTTAGTTTAATTACATTCCTTAGGAGATGTGTCCCTTGCATAAATTTTAGCAGTTTCACCAGGATGTGTTGGACTCTTGATCTCACGGTGATTGTCTTTTCTCCTGAAGAGAAACAGTGCCATCTACAGACTCAATTCTTAATTTTTAAAAAGCAACCTATTTCGTTCTAAAAAGTTACAGAAAGATGCTGGATTTGAAAATAAGCCAGTATTTACATTTTTCATAAATCTTATATAAAGTAGCACTTCTAATAACTGATGACACTTACTGAAAACATCTTTTAAATAAAAGGATGCCATTTTTGACAGTATAAATGCTTATTTCATTAGGTTTAATGACAGAGAAAAGCAATCAGTATTTAATACTGGTTAATTTTCATTTAAGTTTACATGAAAGTAAAGGATGTACTGCTGTAATTACTTAACAGGAAAACTGAAAAAAGCAATGTCATATTCTTGACTTTATTTAAAAAGGGTTTTATTGAAAGAGCTACTAAAAGGAAAGTATTAGTATTTTACACTTCTTTATCCTATACCCAGGGGATAACTTCTCCTGTTCACCAGTAATTCTGATACTGTTAACAAGCTCTATGGAAGACTATCATATAACTTGCAATTCTGTTACAACAATAACCTTTAGTTACTGTTGGAAATGTGTTGTAGGTTGACCCGTATTCAATCATAATATATTAACAGAATGGAAAAAAAAATATATACTTTCTTCACTAATTAAATATAGCTGGTAACTATGTTATATGCTGTTGAGTTTGTGTGACAGTATCTTAGGTATCGAAGTATCTAAGGTATTAATGCACTCCAGGGGCATGGAGGTAACTCCCAGTCAAGTCAGCTGAAAATGAGGACACAGGCATTTCCATTCCCTTTGCAACTTGCATGTTTTAATCAAGCTAACGCAACAATTACTGAGGATACATCTTGACAGCACGGTAGATAGCCTTCCTGGTGACTGATTCAGTTCTGTGCCTTCCTCTGCACCTTCAGTCCAATGCACCTTGCAGAGCTCTTAGATGGTGCATCTCTAATTCCTGTGCCAAAACGGAGTTCAGTCTTCAGACTAGCATGATATGTTCAAGGAAAAAAGTTTCGGTCTCTTTCAATTGTATGCCAAGAACTGGAAAATAATAAGTTTTCAAAATAATTTTTAATGATTAAGAGGCAATTTTAAGAGAAGTAGCACATACTAAAAAATTAAGACATTACATTTGGGAATGAACATTTAGATAATAAATTCATGTTGAGACTTAGCTACATGGTGGTATAAATAATGCATAAGAAATACACTTGATACAAGTAAGACTGCTCAAGTGTGCAAAATTAAGTGTTCATAGTATGTATACCAAAAAGAGGTGAGAATGCGTTTTCATAAATAAACTTTACCAAGTGAATTCTGGAAAAGTTTGAAGATGATTTATCGGGCTAGATGTGAGTTTCATCAAATAATTGATTATATAAAATTTTGCAAACAAAGTAATTTTGCTTTTTGGAAGTGATTTAAAGCCAGTAATCAACACTGAAGAAAGGTTTCTCACAGTAGAATGTGAGGGATTATTTTCCTAACTAGGATCAGATGAAACATGGCTCAGAAAAGGACATAGACAAGGATTCCAACAGGAAATGTCATCATTCTCATTATAATGCTATAGGCTGCTATAGTACCATACCATAAAGATGAAAAGTATAATCATGGTAACTGTTCATACACTTTCTGCTTTCCATTGCCAAACAGATTCTTTCACAGCCATCTGACTTCTGCTTCCATATCCTGCATTGTTCCAGTACTGTTGATCTGCACCTGGAAAGCCCCTTGTGAATTGACCGTAGGTGATACCAGCAGTACACACTGCCTGGGAGACCAGAACAAGCAAGCAGATCATGGGTCACTTAACTGCACACAGCAGTCTCTGTAGGGACTCTTTTACTAACTGTAGTAGAGTCAGAGGAGAGCACAGTCAGAAAGCAAACTTCTTGGTAACTAAGCGTTAGACTTGTTACTCACCTGGGTGGTAAAACAGGAATGGGGAAAAAAAAAGCAACAAACCTGCTCCTGACAAAACTATGCATTAGAACGCGTAAAAGCAGCTGATGTTTGTGTAAAACTGAAAAACTGGTGACAGGAAAAGACTTTCCCTAGGGTTTCCTCTTGCTGCTCAGTCGAGTACTGTTTTCTCTCCAGAGAGCAATTCATGACCTCCTCTTATACCTATCCATTATAAATATATACACTCCTAGAGGAACTGAATTGCTCAAAGCCACAATTAGCTTTCTGTGAGGTTCTCATAGTAGAAGACAGCAAAGTCACCACCTCAGTCCACCCCCTACCAAAATGAAAAAGTGAAAAAAACCCAACACACTCGTATTGCCTAGAGTTAAAAACTTGCTTTATGTGCAGTAGCTTGAATTTTCTATGCTGATTATGTCCACATACTAAATCCACATTTCAAATGTTTATACATTTTATTCTGATTTTCTAGTAATGCCTGATTTCTATAGTGGGAAATGCATGACCTACAAGGCAGCAGGTCAAGAGGGAATGATGAAGGGCTTAATTACTTCCCCCAGCTAGCATCAAACTGCCAATTAAAAGCAGCTGCTGTGAAAACCTAATACCCAGAGGGCAGCAAGAGAAGAAGTTACTTTGGAGGATTTGGCTTTGCCATGGGAGAAATGTATGTGGCAAGACTGCTGATAGTGAGGTGAGCATTAAAATGCCTGGCTGTCAGAGAATCACTTTGTTAATTTAAGATGGGGATGTTATAAGTGGCTGCTAATATTGAGACATTTTTGTGAGGTAGTAATTGTTTGATGATTTATTGCATTTGCATTGAAGTGACTGCCAATATTTTTCCCTATTATCGATTTTTATGATCCCTATTTCTTAAGTTTCCTTATGCTTATATTAAGATGGGGATGAGAATAGAGAACATATGATGAAATAACTAGCTGTCTGTAAAGATCAAACCTTCATTTATGTTGCAATGAATCATTTCAGTAACTACATAACTGATTAAAAAAAGTGAAAGGGTCTGGTTGAAAAAGAAGTAGCATAGTAGCTGAGTGCTGTCCTCTGTCCTGTAATGGAACCAAAATCTTGTGAATCTGGTGACTTACTGTTTTTGTCTTGAGACAGCAATAACTAAGGTGAGGTTGTCTGCAGCCCTGTTAATGCTGTGTCAATGATTTCAAGTCCCGTGAGATGTTTCTACCTTAATTTCTGCAGCATATTACATGTACTTTACATGGTTTAAAATATCAAATAATTTAAAGTCACCTGAACATTAAAAATAAGGGAGGTATATTTAATGTGATTGTTCAGCTGACAACTGTACCAAGTTTATTTGTCTTCTCGAATTCACGTAGAGATTTGAGGTGCTATACTCTATCAGAAATGGCTATTAATAAACATTAGTTTGATGATTATGAATAGTGTCACCAAGCAATTAATTGAGCATTAAATAAAGTCCACTTACTGTAAAGTATCACTATCTGAGTTTGAAAAACAACCTTAACAATATTGTTTTAATGAAGCATTATTTGGCTTGTGGTTTCTAGTTTAAAAGGACAAGAGAAGGTATCTTCTGTGGAAGCTTAGAGAGTTTATTGGCAGCTAAAACGATTTTATTACAGAGGATGAGGTTAGTTTAGGCACTTTGGGACCCATATTCAGTTTTCCACCTTAGATGTAGTTTTAGGGTTTATCCCGTTTTGAACACCTCGGTGTTTGATGTGGAAATGAAGCTGGCAGGCCTTAACATTAGAGTTCAAAACCTATGTGCTCAAGTCCTTGTCCCAGCTGAACTCAAAAAATAACTGGATCCCAATTTTTTTCATAGAAGTTATCTAATACACAAATTTGCCTTCTAAACTGGAGTGGAAGCACACGGGGTTTGACTGGTACAAAGTGCACTGCACCACAGCAAATATAAAGCTTTCCTTTCTCTGGCAAGTTAGTTATCACACAGTATCAGTTGGTTTCACCTTACATGAAGTACAGCAGAGTCGGCTACACTGTGATACCACTGTGATCTTGGCTTTCTTCTGTCCACCTTCCATTTTTATAAAAGACTGGTAAAACACTCAGTGGTTAGGCATGTACTTGAGGAGAGGCTTAGCATGTACAGAATGGAGAGGGAAAGGCTCTTTGATCTGGAAAACTTGAGGGTGTTAGATGAAAGCTTTAAGGTAAACATAAGTGTAAAATCTCTGCTATATAGGATACCTCATAGCCAAGCTTTCAAGGAACATTTCTTTTGTAGAGCGTCTCTTGGAGCATGCAATAAGATTGTTTTCCTAGGAAGCCACTAACTGGTCTTTTCTCCTCTGATTACCCTGTTTCCAATACATTATCTTCTTGAACAATAAATGTTTACTGAGTTGACTAGTAGGATAGCAAAACTTAAATTGTCATAGTATTGATTAAACCATCCTCATTTCCCCTGATGTTCAAGGAAATAGCATGCTCTCACTGCTACTGACTTTATTCTGCATGCAGATAATACTCCAAAGGAAGGTTTGGATTGCAGATTAATTGACTTCTCGGTTGTAATAGATGTTATGGCACGTATAGAGAGCTTTACAAATAACACTCCTTTCCTGTCGTGTATTTCAGAGAGGCTGCTGTGCTCTTGCAGACATGTATTGACTGCATTGAGTCTCAGAATCAGTTAAGTTCTTATTTTGCTTGTTGAAGGAGCACACTAATAGGTTCTGGTGCATTCCTCTCAATTACTGGGTTTTAGATGTAGTATGTGAATATTTAAAATTTTCACTTGAAACTTGGGCTGTTACTGTCTTGAGTCCTGTGTAGTAGAAACACCTCAAGAAAATTGAATGTATTCCATTGATTGCAGCAATGTTATTATCTGGTGGTGTTGGGTGGAGCAACTTGCATCAGTGTGGGCTGTCTGAGATAATGGAGGGGATTATCGTGCAGCTGCCAAGCCATTCTGTTCACTTTTTAATTACTTTTCCGAACAGAAAGAACATGTCTTTTCTTTTTCCCAGAGTATGTTTAATATTTGTTTTATGATAGCTGAATAAACTGGGTATTCTCTCTGCTTATAAAGGTTATTAACATTGTTTGATATGTATTACTATCCTAATTGCATTCTTTCATCTCTTAAATATTTAGTTTTCTGAAACTCATTGGAGAGAAGGTCCCTATCCCATTGAATCAGGTGTTATTGTTTTTACGGTGGGAACATTGTAGGCCAAGGCAGAGTCTTCGGAGTAAGGGAATGATAATGCACTTGGGTTGCTAGAGCCCTAGGATGTTTGCAGCTGGTACTGCTGATGGTGAGATCGTGATGTCTGGGTGTGATGGGACCTTTAAGAGGACCTGGACAGATCCTCTTTTAGAATGATCTCCCAAAGAGATCAGAAACTAATCTAAATTAAAGTAAGCAACCACAAAATAATAGCTTTTATTGCAGAGTATGAGTTAGCATTATTAGGTTTTAGGGACAACTAGAAGTCAATAGGTAAGACAAAATATAAGTAAAAATGTTTTGAATCCTGATTTATAGCAGCCCTTGAAAAGACCCTTGCCTTCAGCTTGAGTTCACTCAGTTCAACGGGTTTCTGGCTTAGGCTGCTCAGCCCCCTCTGACCCCAAGGAAGAGGCTTTTTTTTCTCTTGTCTTTTGAGGCTCCCTCCTTTCCACAATCTTTTGCCTTAAGCTGTAGGCAACCCCACCTTCTTGCCCTGACTTTCCTCTCTTAGAACAGACATACACTTTGGACAAAAGGCATCAAACATGCTGTCCATCACACTGAGGCTTGTTACCACAGGTGATGGGGAAGCACAGCATCCCTCCTTCCCCTCTTCTGTCTCCCACTCATAAATTCAGCGTAAGCCTTGTGCTGTTCCTTAACTTTTCCATAAGATCATGAACTTCTCTGGTTTTGGGATAATTAAATTTGTCAAAAGTGTTGACAGGCCCCAGAAGGCTTCTGCCCTCTTAGTCTGACCTTTGCAACTGTCTCCATTAAATTTCTCTTCTAATAATTCCTGTGTAGACAAAAACATATTCTCCTTCCAAAACCTGTAGATATTTTGCTTTTCTCTTTATTTTTCCCAGTTAGCCAGATATTTCAAAAGTAGTTGCTCATAAATTTTAGAGCTAATTGATTCTATTTTTTGTTCTTTAAAGTTTGTCAATAAATGTAACTATTGAGTTGTATTGCGCTGTTCATTCCCTCAGTTTACTTCCAATATAGGTAACTTATGCTATCAGTGATTTCGAAGGGTGAAACTGGTCCAGATAAAGATAATGGCAATTGTGTTTGCTTGAGTACGGCTGAGATTTCATCTTCATTGTTGAACTGTGGAAGTGTTGTTATATCACTTTGTTACTGGCGGCGAGTTAAAACTTTTTTGTAGAGAGGGTTCAAAACAGTTTCTAACAAATAATTCCAGTCTGAAAAAGAATTCCATGAAAATTAATTTAAGGTTATGAAGATAATTTACCATATGATTATAATGAGATTACCAGATTATTGTTAGAAGCAGGAGCAGCTTCATTTTGAAGGGCTTTTTCAGTATAAGGACTGGGAGCATGGGTGATAGGAATGCATTGGGGCTGTAAATCTTCCTTACCTTAGGAAATGGATACATTCTCTAAATTTGTCATATAATGTTATGGTTTAAAGGTAAGGTCTGTTATAAATGTAGAAGTCAACATACTGCTGCTCCTTCCAAGTGCTAAGATACTGAATTCAATATTACATTGGGAATACAAAATAAAACAAGCTTTATTTCATTCTACCTTTTTACTACTGCTCATTAAAACAGAGGAAAATATTTGAGATCTAGTTTGTTAATTCCTGTAAGTACCAGGATTTGTGTTCAGTGGTTATGTTTGGGTTTTTTTAGCAACACTAAGATAAGCTTTTGATTAGTTATTAGACTAACACTTGACTAGTTGTACCTGAGGAATGATCAAGGACACCTGTGCATTGAGAGACTTCCCTGAGCAGTTGGTTAGTGATCTGTTGGTCAAAAAATGTGCTTTATTTTTTTAATATACGCAACTGCATTTGATTTTTGTTTCCCTGTGAAGCCCACGCAGCCTTAAGTCATCTAACCAAGCTTCTGGTAAAAGAAATAATAATCAAAATGAATGGTTACTTCGGGTAGTGGTTTCCAAATTTTTAAAATGAACTATGTGTTGTAATGACTTTTATATCATGTATTGATATAAAATTAATCAAGTTTATGTCTCCTGTCAGTACTCAGCTATAATAAATGACAGGCTGTTGTGGTGCCAAACCATCCAAGAAATTATTTGCTATAGGCTTTGTCAGAAATCTGCTGACATTCAATGTGTTCTTGACTGTGGCTCAGATATGAAATTCCAGCTTTGTGTCATATATGCATGAGTTCTTCTTTCAGGCCGTTTTGGCTTTCTGCAGCTGTTAAAAGGTCAGAGGTAATCAGATAAGCCAGTAGGATGCTATCTGTCACTATAATTGACTTGAGCCATCATACATAGGAAACCATGCTGAATATCAATACTGACATTTAAAGTGATGGTATAGTGGTTGTATTATTACAAATGCATCCCATATTTAGCTACAGCAGATCCTGGGTTTTGGGTTTTTGTTGTTTTTTTTTTTTTTTTCCTGTGCAGAAACAAGTGCTGTAAGGTATTAAATTTTTATGTTTTCTTATCTGGTGAGAATCATCTCAACTATCCAGAAATTATGTTCCCAGAATGATGTGATTGAGTTCATCCAGTTTTGAAACATTGCTGTGCACGATTTATTTTATTTTCTGATGCATAATGGAAGTATTAGCAAAACGTAACTTGTGCAGCTGGCATTTTTAATGTTTCTGCCAATCAAAAAATGAATAAAGCAGCCAAAACTTGTTTTCCATAACACTGTTAAATTTTTGTCATATGTCTAATGGAGTTGACACCAGGTATTCGTGTCTCTCGATACCTAGTGAACATTTCATTGCTTGAAACTTATTTTGAAGTAACAAGTCAGGGTTCTAATAGCAATTCTGTATGTTCTCCTCCCACATAGTTTAAGTGTGTACAAAATGTCATGTATACCTGTATTTTAGCTGCAGAGATTTTATTTATTATTATTATTTAATGTTCTTATGTAATCATTAGTACAGACAAGCTGCAGGGAGGATATTGCCTGAGATTCTATAGACATATCTAGCTGAAATGCAAGTCTTAAGAGAACCTTTTAATTTATATGTATACACACACACAAATTTAGCAGTGAATATTTACTTTCCATTTTGCAAAGTATGCTAAGAAGATATTTGATTAGCCCATGAAGTGCTTCTAGAACTGGAAAACTGTGAAGCCACTTGCATCAAGTGATGTACACTTCATTTCTATTCTACTGGGGAAACAGTCTTCCAACTAGTAAAGCAGATCTTTCAATGTGATTATTAACCTAAAACTAAAATAAACCCTCTCGATAAGCTCACATCCTCTATTATTATTTTTATTTAAGGAAGAAAACAAAACCTCTATCCTATATCTACCACATCCAGGAAAACTTATTCTGTAACTCTTAGTTCTTCCTAACTGTAAATGATACAAACGAGAATGTTTATTCTTTCTTTCCAAATTTCATTTTTATAGTGATAAATGAAAATAAGTCATTGGGATGGCTGCAAGTTGCCACTACTTAGGCTAGTTGTTATAAATACAATACTAAATTACTAAAAAAAAGAAAAGGTTTTTGGTACAAGACAAAAAATATTTTATTCGAAAGACTGCATTGTCCCTTAGTAAAATGAATATTATCAAGATAAGAGAGGTTCATCACATTCTGGGATCATGCAGAAGACCTTTTAAAGTCTGAACGGATATATTAATGGTATTAAAATTAAGCAAACTCTTCTTTTGTGCTACAGTTTCTGCTAGTAATGTTTTATTTTGCCTTAGTGTAATAGCCAATATCTTTAGTGACAGATCGGGGACTGAAATACTAGGATTTTAAAAGTACAGCTTGAACTAGTTGATTCTTGTAGCTAGGGATAAGTACGTATTTCTATCTCCTGTGAAAAGAGAACATGGATGGGGAGATACAGCATCCATTTGCTATTAGGTTGCATGAAAAATGTGAAACCAGCTGATGTCTGGTAAGTAAGTAGCCCTTTAACTGTTAGAATAAATTAAAAAAAAACCAAGTCTAAAGGCATTCATAGTTGCGCTGAAAGGACAATATGTCAGCACTTCAGAAAGCAAACTCCAGTTAGTTACTGATGCAAGTTAAAATATTATCACTACTTTCTATATGAGGCCACTATACCATATTATTACTTTGTTCTTAAAAAGTAAAAATATATTTATTACAAGGTATTTTCACGCTTGCTAAAGAAAATCTGGGCAATCTCTTTTAAAAAAGTCTTGGGGGTGTTGTTTTATATATTTAATAAAATCAACTCAGCTGTTGTGAACTTCCATTAGAATCAAAGAAAAGACATGTATGTTTGGGTTTTTTTAAATGAAATAAAACACTTATATGAAGTTTTAATATTTACTTCATTAGAAGCAATATGTTAGAAACATTTGGCTCACTGACGGTATATATGTTGTGTTAAATCAGACACTGCTGGTATGGTAAGAAGCATGTTATATGTTATTTTAGATGTTGTTTATTCTATTGGTTATACCACCAGGAGCTCCTAACTGTGTGACCTACCAAATTAGGTAAGATAGGATTGGTGTTGGGTGAGAGTGAGGTACAGCTTAAAAGTATTTGTAAGACTCACTTCAGAATAATCACTGCATTTCCTTTTGATGTTGGATTTGCTCTGTATACTTTCATTCTATTGGGCACCCTTAATGAAAGGAACATCTTAAGCATCAGATTCCAAAATTTTAAACCAAAAGTTGTATTTGAACATGCTATTTGAGCAAGTTCTCTAGTCAAACGTTTCAATATGAAGTTTATTTTCAGCTCTACTCTGCCACAATAACGTGCCTAATAAGGTTTTGTAGCAGTCCTCATAATCTTGACACTTAGTGAAATAAACTTCTAAGATATGCTGCTTTAACAGAAGGACAAGAAGCTGCTGGCAGAAGTATTGATGTTGTCACAATGTTGTTGCACTGTGTGCAATCTGATCTTCATAAAATCTCAGTTATTAGAAAGTGAACGGCCGGACTGTTACTCCGGCGTTGGGAAAGCACACTTCCCAGGTGAATGTGGGTTATCTGCTGTGCCACTACTCATCAGTCCTAGAATTGTCTTCTGCCCTTTAGCCTTTCTTCAAGGAAAAGCAAACTCTTTACATTCCCTTTGTCCATTTAATGCGGACACAATTTCACATTAAATAACCCCCTCCCACCCCCCGTATCTTATTATTATGACTCTTATTAATTTACCAATTAAAAATTATGTCAAAACAGTTGCTAAAGTATACTGAATTGCATATGCAACTTGGAATGACTACAGTGTATGACCATGTGGATCTGACCATGCGCGACAGGCGCAGCAAATTGCATGCTGGGGTCAGTTTGATTGCAAGATAATTCACAGAACAAGGAGCGGTGAAATGTTTGAGAACTAAACCACTGGGTAATTCAGGGATTTCATTCACTATTGTGATGAATAAGTGCTGTTCTTATTTCCATATAAAAATGTTGATTATCTGTGAGTGCAACAGACACATGTCCTTTCAGAATATATCAGCTTATTCCTCGTAAGTAAATTAAATATTGGATTTTCATGGTTTGCTATAGTAATCAATTCGTAAACCTGAATTATATGCAGGACATGTAAGCAATTTTAGCGCTCTGGGCACAAACATCTACTGCTTTCACTGTTAAGTGCTGCTCACTCATAAAATGTCAAATCATACCATTTATTTTTAAAATCTTAGTATTGTTCCATGAAGCTAATTTTATATAAATATTTCAGCAAAGCAGTTAAGAATTCTCATATGAAACGTAAATCTAAGCTGAAACAAATCAAACAAAATTTCATATAATTGTTACCAAGAGAAAAATATATGCTCTTTAAGGAGTCATTAAAGTAGCATGTCTGAGAATCTAACCTAAGTATTTTTTAGTTAGTTAGTTAGTCATTGGTCTGGAGCAATGACATGGTGTTTTCCAGTACTGAAAATGACATATCTTTTAAGGATGCACTCAATGAGCTGTGGTGCACAAGAACAGGAAACTAGTTAAACTGGAATAAAAAGGTGCTCATATTCTCATGGGGAATGGCTTTCCAGTTCTTCTAATTTATCATTCAAACTTCCTTTCATCATTATGAAGGTGTATTGACTCTCTCTGTATAATTTTATTTATACATCCTGCAGTATGAAGTTCATCAGTGTAAGACCTGCATGTTTTGATGGTGGCCTTTATCTTCCCTTTATTAGTTTTGCATTATTTTTCTGGGAGATCGACCATATTGCAGGTGATAATAAAGTTCAGTGTGTGTCACAGCTTAAATTTTAGGGACCGTTTTTTCTTTTATTAAATGACATTGCAACTCCTTTTAAGTATCTCATTCTCATTTATGCAAGGCCTCTACCCTCTTACTTCAAACTGGAAAACACTCTCCAGCATAATTTAAGTACCTCACTAATTAATCCCTAGGTAAAATGGGGTTCAGCCCATAGTATTTAGCTGGCACTGTAAGAGCAGCCATCAGCTATATGCTTTGTATGTTTTTTTGCTGTATATTCTGAAAATGAGAATTGTCCATATTCAGAGAATGTGAGTAGTGATTCTGTACAGCACTTCCTCATGTCTCATTATGCCTCAGAAAATACATTTGGGGCTGACTGCTGAACTAATGTGAAGTCAGCCAGGTTAAGTGCAGTCAGATGGGAGTAGGCACTGGTTTTCAGACAGATATCTCCACAGACGTGTGTCTTACGGCTTTAGGACAAAAAGTGAGATACTAACTACTAGACACAGGGCTAAACTCATTCTAGTTTTTTTCTGTATGTTTTCTTTTTCCCTTTGGCAAAGATTAATTTGAAGATTTTTCTATGGAACTCTGTAGTTCTGACCAGACTTGTAACACCTTCACTTGAACAGCTGGTCTGATGTACTCATTCCTGTTCATCTGCTGTGTAATTCTGTGTTGGGTTAATGCATCTGAAGTATTTTGAAATTGCAGTTTTCTATCTATGGCTCT
>JAVJGJ010000034.1:20523988-20537937 GCA_035590215.1 Microhierax caerulescens
AGTCCCCTAACATCAAATACTTTGACTACATTGAGGAATTGGTTTGGAAGTGTTAGTATGAATCGGAGACAAATAAAATATCTAGTAATCTATGATCTCTATATAATATTGACTGTAACTTGACAGTGAAAATAGTAAAGGGCCACAGACTGAAAAACACACAGCGATATCTTTGCTGGTCGGTATTATTTTGTCTTTGGAGGAAACAAAATAATAAGGCAGTTATCAAAATGGTTCAAAAGTAGACTTTGGGACATACTTGTTTTAAATACAGTTATATTTGAACGTGCCATCAGTAATGCTTGAACCTCAGTGAGCTGAGCCTCGTCACACTGGCCCAGTGTATGTTCTGACATATGGTAGTAGCCTCTGAATATAGTTCAGGACACTTTAAGTTAATAGACCTTTTAAAAACAAATAAGCATTGTTCCGATTACGCATGTCTGGAGAAGGAAGATAGGAGGTGCTGCCTCCATAGGCTTTTGCCTGGATCAGTTGAAGCTGTTTGCAGGAATGTGGAAATACCAATACTGCAGGGTACTGATTAGGCTGGACTTGGATAATGGTGCACTTCTTCACAATGACTGAATAAAATTGGATAGAATCCCATATTTGATAAGGGCAAACTCTTATTTTCCTGGGTTTTTTTAGTTATTCTCATGTTTTATTTTAAGCTTTTTTTCCTAAATATTAGCCTGAAAAAAGCTGATAAATAAAATGGTGTACCAGTTAGTGACTCAACATGTTGATAGGCAGTAAGAGCCAGAGCCAATCTGTGTGAGACATACCAATAAAATACACTGATAAATTCATAATGAAAATTCAGCCAGAGACATGACATAACAGAAGTTTGTGGAGATAATTATGTGTTGTGCTTTATAGCATCATCTTTTCATCTGGAAACCTAGCTACAGTTAGAAATACTAAAAATAAAACACACACTAAACTCCTCACATCAAGGGTACTCACTTAAACACACATTTAAAATTTTGAGGTTTGTTTTACCTTGGTCTCATTTAGTGTCTAATGCAGAATGAGGGGGGGGGGGAGGCAAGAGAAGTGGTATGATTTGGAGGGGGCAAAGGAGAAGTGTAGCTTTGAGTGTGCAGAATATCCCCTCACCAATGGTGAAAGCTGCTGAAGTTGAACCAGGCAAGAATGGGTGACATGGAGCATGAGGAAAGGGTGGGAGTTTGGTTGGGTGGTGCTGATATAACGCCCGCCCGTCTGCACTACTTAGCTGCAGGCACTGACATGTCTTAGTCATCCTATATCAATGGTTATTTAAAATCTGGCAGACTTCGGATTAATCTCTCTTTTTTTAAATATGTTAAATATACTTTTTTTTTAATGTTAAATATATATTTTCTTAAATGTTAAATATATTTTACAGAAAAGTGATGAAGATTACAAAAGTATTAAGCTTTGAAGTTCCATAACATATAATTACATTGCTGCTTTAAAATACCTGTTAATTTAATTTGTGAGCTCTGTCTCCTGAGCTTCATTTGCTTTCCTGTACCGTTCTTTCCCAGGGAACTCAGGAATGTAGTTGTTTATCTGAGACCTTTGTATGAGGCTTGTGATGTGAAGGAGCAGCATGGACTGGGGAGACACTGTCAACCAAAGAGTGAGGAGTGAAGGAACAGTAGGGGCTCGGGAGGGCCATTTAGAGTAGTTGATGGTTTCTTGAATCATCCCTTTGCCACTAATAACTTAATTGAACACATAGGTTGGAGAAGTCCTTCTTAGAACACAACAAAAGCTGCTGCTCAAAGTATTATTTAACTATTCTTTGTCAATAAAGGCTTTAAAAGATCAGCAGATACATAATATTCATTACTGTCTTGCAGAAAGTCTTATTTCTTTATGGGAAAGAATGCAGATGTTGACTGGGTGCATCAAAAGGATTCCTACCTTAAAACAAACAAACAACAAAAAAACCCACCAAACTACCACAAGCAGGGCTGTGTGGTGTGGACGGTTTTGTTTGGGTTTTCAGTTGTTGGTTGGTTGGTTGGTTTGTTTTTTTAAATAAGTACCTATTTCTCAGATGGCCTCAAAGTTGTGAAAGTTCTTCCTAAATGCTTAGATCCTCCTCAGCTGCCAGAAAAACAAATTTCAAGTTTGGTTTGGTTTGTTCTTTTTTCACTATCCTATCAGGCACATGTATTATATCATGTGCTGCCACTCTGGAGTGGAAACTAGTAATTAAATAAAACGACATTAAGAAATACAACATTAGATTATACTTCATTACTATTACAAGTAGTTAAATAATCAATGTGTCTATTACTGGGAATGGTTAATACATATTGTCTAAGTTTCTCATGTTTCTGGGTGTATATAATCCGTATTTTCTGAGATGATATAAATTTGCATGCTTATCCAGAGACAGATAAATACGTGAAGGAAGCAGTAAGTAGATATAGTTCTACAGATCGGTCACATAAAATTAAAGTCAAATACATAGTTTGGGGTCTAAGATTGATTAATTTTAAATAATTACTTTTTATTAGAATTTTGTAATTGTTTCTTTAATGAGAAAAAAATACGATACAAAATATGATATGACTTTCTGTCTTGTAAACTCCTTGAAGGTTCAGTGCATACATGAAACTTGTGAACAGATTGTGACTATCAGTTATCACTGTAGTAAAGGAACCACTCTTTGATAAAGAAACAGTGTTGAACTCAGTAGATGAAATCAAACTCAGTTCAGAATCTAACAAATATTATCTGAGCACTCTGAAAGTCAGACATAGCATTTGTGTCCCTGGTCATCCGTGTTGTCTGTATTTGTATGAGGTACAAATGAGGTATTAAGCTGTGACTTAATATAACGTTCTGAGCTAAATTTTAGGTTAGAGGCAAATCAAAACCGATGTCTAGTTTCAGATGTCATTATATTGAAATAATGAGGTTTTGACCTTAAATGAAAGAAATGTCATGGGATCAGCTGACTGAAAAGTGACTTTTTTTTTTTTTTAAACACACACCCACCCACCCTTCCTTATCATGGATTACAGAGAGTTCTCAAGAATTCATCATAAATCCAACCTATAAAAAAATCAGTCCTTTTTTTTTTTTTTTTTTTTTTGTTCTGACAGGTAAGTCTTAAATGTAAGTCTTGAGATGGTAGTTCGACTGTTCTTTGAAATGTGAAGTTTTCATATTTTTCTTTTTGACTTGCCTTTAAGACTGTGCATAAAAGTGTACCTTGCAGTGTAATTGGTGGTGGCCCTGTCAAGAAGGAGGACAGTTGTCCCTTACCTCTTGAAGCAGGGGAAAAAGCATCACTATCAGATTGTATTTCAGCCACTACAGCCTCTCCAGAGAATATTAGCATACTACTTTTACATCAGCAAGACGCATGTTGTGTGGTCTATTACCTTCTATTTATTTACAGCTAACAAGACATCTTTGAGAACTCTCCTTAGAGCCTGCTTTGAATTACTGTAACTTACTAAACCCAAATATCCATATATAACAATATAAGTTGTTGGGTGCATTCTCAGTTCCTTTAGTCTTCTGAGCCACAAGTCGGGATTCTGAAATAATGAGGCTGCCATCAGAATTTTGCAGTGCTCTCTTGATGGATACTGCAACCGGAATGCCCGTTCACCATTTGTATTTGATGTGTAAATGTTTGATATGCAGAAAACATTTTCAGTATTCACTAAAAGCACTTATAGTGTAAAGATGATGTTATATAGCTATAATAAATAGCATGTCTAAGTTTAGTAAAAGGCTTTAAAGTACTTAAAACTCAAACCATTTTTCCTGTGACTACTTTACCCTTTAAGTTGATACACAATTTGCATCAGAGCTTTTGCAAACCCTCCTTATTAGTGATTTGCATACTAAATATGGTTTTAAATGAGTATGCATTTGTCCTTTGTTATTCTGTTACCAATTTAATAAGCAAAGGGAGAAGTTCAATAGTATCCTGCATCTTGCATTTCAAAAGTACTCTGGTATACATCTTATCTAATTTAAATTTTATTCAGATGGAATACTAAAAATGACAGATTAAGCTTACCCCTCAACCTCACCTTCTTCTAACCTCTCAAAAAAAAGCAAATCATACCCTCAGCCTTTAAATTCATGAGTCTTTATTTCTTTTCTCTCTCCCTACCATGAGAAAATAGGAAGCAGGGAGGAAAATAAACATGTTAGAATGAAATAACCCTCCATGACTGAAACTGATGTGGTGATACATTAGAACCCCAAGCTGGAGTAGAGTCATTGAACTATTTCTTGAATGGTGCAACTATTTGCTATGATTTTTCTTGGTGTTTGTCACAGAGGTACAATCCAGTAGTAGATAATATGCCCAAGGTCACTGTAGCAAACAAGTAGTTCCTGAAAACCTTTATTTCAACTTTGTTTCTTCAGTGTATTATGGGATATGAAGCCATATTTGTTGAAGTATTCCTACCAGAAATAAGGAGGAATTGATTTCATTACACAGTAAGTGTAGAAAGGACCTCGAACACATTTTATAACTTGTCTCACATGCTCAATACAGATGAATGCAAACTGGAGCATATATAAAATGAAATGGAGCAATCTTATGCAAGGAGTCTAGGCACCAATGATTTCTTTAGTCTTGTAAGATATGACTGCTTCTCCTGAATACCACAAAAGCTCAGAATAAATATTACTGATGAAATAAGAAAAATAAGTGGATTTTCTGTATACAGAATCTCACTAGAAGCCAAAAGATATGCCTAATTGATTAGTAGTAAGGTTCTACAGCCTTTCACTGGAATTAGTGAGAGCAAAAATACAATTACCTTTCTGTTGATCTGTGGTCAAATAGATGATGCTATTTCATAAGGCAATAAGGAACTAGATTAGATATATTTTATGTCCATGGATTTTCCCTATATCACTTTCCAGGGAAAGATTATCAGTGATATTTAACTGTTACAAAGGATCTTTAATAGGACAAGGTTTGTAGGCAGAGCTACTGTCTTTTATTATACCAATTAATATAATTGAAGTGGGAAGGGAAATAAAACATAAACCCAAATGCAGACATCTCTAGCATAAACAGCGCTCTGTTGGATATTGGATGGAGGTAAAACAGCATGTAGTAAGAACAGGTGAACCATAGGAAATTATTCTGATTACAGGGAGAAGGGGATAAATGTACATTTGATGGAATTCTTGAAAACTAGGATGGATGACTCAGAGATTTCTTTGAAGGTATAATCTTCTACTGACTGTTCAATGATTTTCTTTTTTTTTTTTTCTGTATTGATCTATACAAGGTCCCAGGCTATGTGGAAATCAAGAATGTCAAATAATATGAATTCTCTTTTTTGATTGAAATGCAATTGCATTATGGCTCGTTAAAACATGTCCTTGGTTCTCCTAGAAAATTTAGTAGTTGCATAAACATCTTTAAATTATGTGGATAACAAATCTCAAAGAAAGAGCTTGACTATATGTTATAATTTTGGTGACGTATTTTGAATGTTATAATGAAGGCAGGTGCGACTGTTCATGGATTAGAAAAATTACAATTTGTGGGTTCTCTTATTTTAAATTGGTCATATTGGTTTTCCAAAAACAAAGAAAGAAAACCACCCTATGATTAAGGAGATTTGGAAGAGTCATGACTGATTTTTTTTTTTTTTTTTTTTTTTATTTCCAATCCATGTGAAGAAATTTACTTATGTCTCACATGCATATGTGTAAAATTAGTTAATAATTCTTCATACTTCCTCGCTTCTTCCATATGGAACTAATTACCAAGCAACATGATTAGAAGTCATGCTGACAAATTCCATTTTACTTTCACCAACATCCACCAGCAGGTGACTGAGTCTTGGGTGGGCAGGGGTGGGGAGAGTTTTCTTTGTAAATAATCTGGGTTGACTCCCTACCTGCCCCCCAAAAAAAACCCACCAAAAAAAGAGAGAGAAAGAATTTGAGTTCAAGTAGAGCTAACTGTTGGTTCAAAATATGTTCAGAAATTAAACACTGGAGAAGAAAAGGAACTAATGAATCTGTGGTGTTGAAGAACGTAAAATTAAAGAAAAAATGTTTTAGCTTGTAAAGTAGAATTTTAAAATTAATTAAGAGTAAATATCTTAAAAACAATAATGACCTAAGTAAAGACTCAAATACAAGGAAAGGTCAATAAAATATATGAAATGGATTATATGGTACAGTTACCTGTTATAACAAAGTATTGCATTCAATGATATGTGTCTAGAAGGAGCTACTTAAAGTCCTGAAAGATTCACATCTGAAATTATAATCTCAGAGCATAATGATCTAGTTCAGCCAGGAAATGAACAGCTTTATTATAAACGCTAATACCAGGTTTATTGCCTTGGATTACAGCTGTTACATGCATAGTCATTAGTAAGTCAATGCTGGACTGTAAGTTCTTGGATGCCTACCAGAATTAACTGTTTGGCTATCCCTTAAATATGCCTAAGGGAGATGTATGTATCTTTGGTTGTCATTTCTAGTAAGATTCTGCTAATTATGGGAAAATACTTCCCTCCCTGTAAAAAGTTAGGTATCTTATTACAGTAAATGCTGAAGCTGGAACACCTAGCAGTCAATCCTGTCTGGATCTCACAGGATGACTTTTTAAAAGCCAGGGAGAGAAGTATGAAGTCCTTTTGATAGTAGAGCCCCAGCAGGCAGGGAACTGCTTTTCAGACTTTGATTTGCCAGCCTGTAAAAGTTTTCCAGTGGAGAAGAGTAACTTTGTGTAAGGAAAATAAAGCTACTGTCATCAGGGCTGGTTCTTAAAAACCTTTTATCATTAAAACAATTTCTCCCGACTCTGCAGGTTGTGTACCCTGGCACTAGTTCTTATTAGCTCTTAAAACTGAATCTTGTGTACCTCGTTTCCTGCCAAGCAGAAATAAGCCTGAAGCATGTGAGTGTTCAAGTAATCTGAAATCAAACTCTTTCAGTCTTTCCTGTTGAGGTTATACAGCTAGTGAATCTGAAAATAAATAAATAAATCTTTTGCCTAATGACCTGAGCATGCAGGCTTGACTGAGGTTCTGTTTCCTGGTTCAATTAATGTTTAGAGCACACCTCAGAAGTCCTGTCACTGTAACTTTCTCATTCTTCTCTAAATACATTTTCCTTCCTTTTAACCATTAAATCATTCTTCTGTTTCATCTAATAGTTCCCACTTCACTTATTTCTTGCTGTAAAGATACAGAGAAGAGTGCAAACAAACGTAGTTTTAAACTGAGGATCAAGACAATTAATTCCATGTGATTTGTGGTTGAGGGTAGGGAAAAATACAGTAAGCTGTAAGAATTAGGAAGGTCACATCGTAAGGATCTCAAGCAATGCTACTGCATAAGCAGGAGTCATGAAGAAACTGTGCTAATGATTTTGAATAATGTTGAGGGTTTTTTTTTTTTCACGTAGACCTTGGTTTCCCTTTAGTTAGCGTGTACAGAAATAGGAACTGATGGTCCTTCTCACTGGGAGCTAGTCAAGGTAGCGTTGCTCTAATTTTCAGGGAACAGAAAGAGCAGACTCGCACTATACAGCCAAAGAACTGGGGTGTGGCGCATCGAGGAGAAAAATGAAGTATATTCTTAGTGAGAGAAATTGTGGAAATAAAAGATAATGAAATTAATTTTTTATCAAATTATCCCTTAATTTTTTTTCAGTGCACACATATAGTTTACTTGGCTTTTTTTTTTATGCCTTATTCATTTAAACATTACTTATATACTGGAATGTAATGCAATATTGCCATCTAGTGAAAGGATGAAAAATATCTGGTCAAACTGATCCTTTGATGCATAAAAGCATAAACACATGGCACTTACAAATTAACACTTCTAAACTTTGGGACTGTGCAACTTTGATAAAGCAGTGCTGATAAGAACTTGTAACTTGTGGTTTAGTTCTGTTTTTTGATTTATTTTGGGGTTTTTTTTATTGCGTTTGCTTTGGGGTTTGTTTTTTTGTGGGATTTTTAATGTATTTACTGTGCATATTGCCACAGAACTTGCATGGAAGTGGGGGCTGGGGTATAAGTTATTCAAGTTGAAACTATTATGTTTATATAACCTCTTACACTGCTGAATTACCTGATGATTTTGTGTCATGGCCCATGAATGTATTCCTGCTACTGGCTGGTACAGGAGAAATGAAAAAATCAAATGATGCCACCTAATAGGTGTGCTGGACAAACAAATGTTGATGGTTAAAAATATGTTCTTCTCTAAAGGCATACTATGCTCCCATTGGTTATTTACAAATTATTTAATGCAGCTTTAGTATAATCACATACTGTGTATGTATATAGTCACATGTGTGTGTATATAGTCACGTACATACTGTGGTAAAACAGATTTATAACATCTGTTGAGTTTTAATCTTTCATTGCAAATCAAAATGCCTGGTTTAAAATCAAACCACCATCTCTGGTTAATAATTTTAAGGTGTGTTTTCATATATTTAATTATCTGTTTCTATGGGAATTATTTGTATAATTGTACCACCGAAGTGTTTCATCATCCTTACGTGTCTTTAATATATCATTGTGGCTGGAGGGCAGTAGTTAGTTTTCCAAATGGGTAGCAGGTGCTCAGTGCCACTATTGGACAGAGCCAGGGTAAACCATGATATTTCCACAAGTCTTATTCTGTGAAATTATTTTCTACTCTTCTCAATATTTTTCACTCTTCTATACTTCCTGCATAACTGTTTGCATTGTGCTATCTGTTAAACCTTCCACGTGGTTTCAGTATAATTCCATGACAACACATTCATAAAGATTTCCACACTCATATTTTAGAAGAGCTCCAAAGAACAAGAAAAATAAAAATTTCTTGCAGTTATTTACCAGGATTTTTTTTTTTTTCGTTCATAAGGAATTAGCTCGTTTGATAAAACTATGGATCTGCCCACAACAATGTTACGACTGAGTCACCATGAAAGATTGTGACTCAAACAGATAAAGCCCACTACAGGTCTGGGGCTCCTAATGTGCGTTGCCATCAGGTCTTCTGTTGTGGAAAAGTTGCTTAATCTTTGTATGTTACTCAGTGTTCAGTGAGAATCATGTTTGTTTCCATATGTTAGGAAGAGCCTGCAAATGTCAGATGATGTTTATACAACACTTAGAAAATCTAAAGATCATTTAATTAAGTATGAAGAGACTACAGCAAGGGAATTGCCAAATCCAATGACTGAGCCTTGCAGTCTACCCTTAATTTTGTATTCTTATGNNNNAGTCAGATTGATCAGTTTGTTTTTTGGTTGTGGGTTGTTTTGGTTTTTTTTGGGGGGGCAGGGGAGTGGTACAGTATAGCCCTTACCCTGCATGATTTTTTTTTTTTTTTTACTCCAGTAACAAAATACTAAACAAGCAATATATAGCTCACCGTTACCCCAGCAATTTACTACAACAGGGAATACAGCAAGTAGTAACATGAGAGGAAGTGCATTCTTGGGGATTTTTTTTCAGTGCAAATCACTGAAGTTTTGTCATCTTTATCACCACCTACAGCTGTAACCACTGTTGCCTTCAGCTGAGAAAGGCCTTTTGCTGCACTCTGTAGATATGTTTGTACTGATGCAGAGGCCATAATACAAAATTTCTCTTAAATGTAGTAAGAGAAAGTGGAAGCCAAGTAAACCTTCAATTATAAGAGTAATATAATTAATTGTGCAAAAAACGTAAGTTGAATAATTGACAAGTTTGTGGTACAGTTGTATAACATTTCCCTTCCTTGCTTCTCTGGGATTTCAGTCCTACGTAATTAACTGATCTCTTATAAAGTATAGTACTACTAGTTTAAATCTCAGTTGAAACATAGTGGGCTTGCAGGCATGTAAATCATTTACTTGGAGATCTGTCTCTCAAGTACACAGTTTTGAGATGGTCTAAACAAACGCTGTAAATATAAGATCCAGTATTCATAGGGCATTAAAAGTACATTAATGTAGTAAAAGGATCTTTTTTCTTTTTCCCTGAATGAATAAAAGGAATCCAATATGCATCAGGTATGAAGATTTGTATATTTATGTAAAGAATTAACTTATTTGTAAAAAAGATTCTACTTGAAAAATTACTTTATTTCCCTAGTACAAAGACTACATCATATAATCCATATGTTGAAGCGTTTCATCCTTCTTAAGATGATTTTTTTTTTTGCCAGAGGTACTCATATTTTGAGTCTGGATTTTATAAAAGTTTTCAAAATCTATAATAAGAACGATAAATCACACATATTATCATGAGAAAAGACAAATCAACTGTAATAACCATCACTTTTCTGAAGCAACAATCTTTTCTAAAATTATGACTTTGTGTTAAGAAGTTAAGATGTCATTTCTTGAATTACATTGCATATGTTTGCAGTGGTTTTTAATGTGAATTTAAAAATACTACAATTTGTTTAGAAAATGTTTTTGCAAAAGCTCAAACAATTTTTGTCAGATGCTGACCTCAATTGCAAAAGACATTTTCAATTAAGGAAAACGTTTATATAGTTAGCAAGCTGTCATTCAGTAAAACTCATTTTTTTAATTAAACAGATGGTGATAACAAAGAAATTAATGAACACATACTTGCTTGCCTGCTATCCTAATTTGCATTTTTAAATTATTCAGGTTATGCAGCAATTAAGCTTTAATTGCTTTTAGACAAATGAATATCTCAGAATGAATGACAAATTATGATGAAATTGTCTAAGAAGCATGTTGTATTCTACTGCTCATGCTATTTTATTTTGTGACAATTTTAGAAGCCTAAATGTGAGAACAGAACATTGCTATGCAGATTTACTGTGCTGTTTCTTTGTTCCATATGCAGCACATCGTCATGCCACTGGTCTGTGCAGATAAGATAAATGTAAGATGCAATATTCATACGACTTCCAAAAGCGCGTTACTGCAAAAGCATGTGTTAGGAGATGGGCTGGCGTTTCCGGGCCGCTCTTCAAGGTGGCATAGGTGACAACATGACATGTGATCGTCACAACTCTTCCTGTTAGGTTTCTGCTACTTGATTTGTAATACTTGAGAAAGAATATATAAGAAATTGCAGCAAGCTGTTTTATAGAGGGAGTGCGCAAAAAGCCTGATTTATATGAAGGGAACTCATACAGTGTCATGCTTGGCCTGGGTCCAAAGAAATTCTATGTCCTTGTTTTCTTCTTTCTCTCATGTGCCACTACCTGCTTTTTTTAATTCTTTTTTTTTTTTTTTCTTTTCTCGATTCTGCTTCATTTTCCTATTTATTTATTTATTTCTGGAACACTTCTTTGGCTGTTAGTCATTCATTGCACCGCACACAAGCTGAAAGGCAGGCGTTCCTGGAGCAGCTACGCTGGCTGTGAACACGCGTCATGTGGTGCCGTGGTAGCTGCTTTCTCCAATACATTTCTATTGGTGAAACCAGCCAAACGTCCACCTTGGCATCAGTGGGTATGAGCTCGCTACAGCTGGGGGAAAACAGACTATATTTTAGCTTTTTGTGCTCTAAATATGGCAAATTCGTGTCTTTTTACATTAAGTTTACAAGTGTTATAGTTTAACTGGTGGAAGACAAATGTGTGAAATGTTATGAAAAGTGTTATATTACGATTGTTACATAGCCTCTTCCTTACTAAAAGGATGAAATTTGACAGGATGTGACATAATATCAACTTTCTAAGTACGTTATTTTGTATTTTAATCAGACTTTTAAACAGTCTAGATGACAATCTTAAAAGCAAAACTGGAGAAGTGTCTGGATATATTTAGTGTAGACAGTATTTAAAACAGTACTTAAAGCCTTCATCTTATCTACCTATAAGCACTTAAATGGGGCACAAATCTAGGAAATCTATTCGCCTCAGGGCTTCATTATATTCAGTGAAGAGAGGCATGAGCTGAGCTGGTCAATCCTGTTTCAAGTAAAATGGGACTACCTGATAGCTGTTTCTTGCTGATTACAGGACCATAAAGCTGAATGAATCAACACTGGGTTTCTGTTGGAATAAATCTCGTATGTAACCATATCAACAGGACAGGTGTCTAAAGATATAGAAATAATAAGGTGCTGGTTTAGGCCTGTGATTCTGATGGAGTGTGATAGCTGCCAGAGGGGTAACAACTTAGAAAATGTGATAACCTGCATAAATCGGGCTACCTTAGTCTGGACAGCAGAGCAGCGTAAAAGGACTTGCAACTTGCACTTGCAAAAAATTGTATTGAACAAAACCAATTTTGAATTTATTCTCTGTATGTCAAATGTAGGATAAGAATCAACCCCTCTAATCAGGGCAGATAATGAAAAAGAAAGGAAAAAACTGTAGTTAACACAGACATGGAAGTGTTTTCCTCCCTGACAAAAGTTTAGTAGTGTCTAAAGCCAAAATTAGGCTTTTGTCGTCCATTAATATCAACAACATTGAGTGTAAACATCTGTTGTGCAAATTCACAATATTAGACATATCGGGAAAACTTAGTCCAGTATTTTAAATGATTAATGGTCACACTTTGTGTGGTAAATTCCCATTCAAGTCAGAGAGAACTGAAGAGGAAAAAAATTTCAACTGTTGATATAGCTGCTGCTTTAAAAAGATTTAATAAACATGAAAAAAACTGGCCTTGCTATCAATAAAAACAAATCATTAATAATAGCATGGCAAGATAGATATATTCTCTGATATTTCATTTTGAATACGTATTCTTACTTTATTGGAGAGATCTAATTTCATGCATCTCTCTTCCTGGGAATAGATACTCCTTGCCTTTTAAATCTCATATTGTTTTTCTTTCCTTGAAGATCTTGAAGTAGGATACGTAAAGTATTTCATGAAGGCAAAAATCTCTACCAATTGTTTTCAGTTAGTGTAACACTACTATTTTCTCACCATCCCTTGTCAATTCATGTACCCAATTATTTATATCCATGCCCCTGTGTAGGACATAAATATTATTTGACTTTCTTCTCTTAGCCACCCTTATCCAGAATGATGTACAATAGTATTATCTAATCATAATCAGAAAAAGAGGAAAAGATCCCCTTTTAGACAGCCACTTATGTCTTTTAATGGTTTTATGTGTGACAGATGACAGAGGGTGTGTAAGGCTGGTGGATAAACAAAAGAATTTACTTAGAATTTATTTCTGTTTGCACAGTTCCCCACAAGGTGGTACGGCATCTATTGTTTCAACCTTGAAATTTTTGCGGCCATATATTTATTTATTTAGGAGCTGTCTAGGAAAACAGGAAATAGCATTTTCACAGTATATTAGCACAATTTCCTATTGTTAGCATGAGCATACAAGGTTATTACAGGGAACATATTGAGACTATTGCACTTGAAAACTCTTATTCTTTCCAAGAGAACGATTATTTTTTCCTCCCTCATATTAATATAAGAAAAATACATTGGCTATATTTTGTTTCTAGCCATTGGCAACTGTTGAGTCAGTATAGGCATATCCAAGCTGCATAATTAGATCCACTATGTAAAGTTTGTGTCTTTTCATTTCTTTTAGACTGTAAGCATTAGTAAGGAAGCTCTTATAAGAGCCAGGAGATAGGGTCTGAAGTCTTTGATTTTTGTATTCATCAAGGTTTCGCACAAGGTCTCCTATCACTGTTTCTTCTTACCAGGACAATCAGGAGTGTGATTGCATTTCTCATAAACACCTTTTGCAGCGTGGCATCATAAAGTGAGGTTTGGCATTTGTCAGTATGCCCAAACCTTGCTTTTATGAATCTAGCCTCAAAAGCATTTGCACATCTCAATGATGTTATGTAAGAAATTATTCTCAAGATCTGGTCTAAGCCTGTGAAGATATACTAGCCCGATTCTTCTGTCAGATACTAAGGTGTTTCATTCTGGAACCCAATGCAACATGAAGGGTAATGGTACCACTGTCACCCATACAAGTGAGACCTGATTAAATGTTGTGGGACTTCTTCTTTCATTTGGGTTATT
>JAVJGJ010000034.1:20546702-20576688 GCA_035590215.1 Microhierax caerulescens
ACAGCTTGATCTCTTCGGTATCATCGCCATTCAGAAGAAATGTGAAATAATCAGCCAGAAGATGTCAGTTTTCCTTACCACTTTTTACCACACCACCATCTTTCCTTTTGAATCAAACCTTGGTGGCTGCTATCGTTGAAGTTCCTTTTTGAATGTTATGTAAAATTCTTGATTGTATTTCTGTTTTCCTGGAAGTAGACACTTGCGACTGAATCCAAGCAGATGATTTAATCTGCAAAGTAAAACGTATTTTCTTCCATAGAAATAGAGGTTGAGATTTGGTCTTCAGCCTAATGTCTAGTTTTTAAACTGTTATAAAACCAACAGAATGAAAAGCAAGATGTGTCAGGTCATAAGCCTGATCCTATATTACTCATATTTACTAAGATTTAACAATCAGTGTTGTAGCTGTATAATAGAGCACAAGTTTAGTCTAAATATGAACATGGAAACAATAAAAAGCACACACACACAAAAGTACTCTGTTGAGAACCTGCATCTAAGTCTACTCTTCGAAGATCACGAAATGTGTTATCTTTTCTGCACCAGCCCTGTCCTGACTGTGGATGCCTTCTTTGCTGTCGTTGTCTCTAAACATAATTAGGAAGAGAATAATGTGATTTAAGTAAATAAAAGATCTCAGCTAAGACTCTCAGTAAACTTCAGTGAGAGATCACAAAACTTACCTGGCACAACAGCTTTGAAATATGAGTTAAAGCACTTGCAACTGGGGACAAAATCGTCATACTTGATTAAAGACTATAGCAAAACATAGCTCAATCAAGGTGAAACACTTCCATTGCTTTATTGCATGCACATTGGGTTTCCCTTTAGGCTCCAGAGGCTCTGCTGTTTGGTATATTGCCTGATGCAGAGAAAAGACTGAGCTGCATTAAAAATTACAGCTTGAAAAAACCCAACCAGCACACAGATGTAAAAGCTCAGTATTATTTAACTCAAATATTGTCATGGTAGTTAACTGGGGGGGTTGACCATGGCTGGACACCAAATGCCTGCCAAAGCTCCTCTATCACTCCCCCTCCTTAGCTGGGCAGGGGAGAGAAAATGTAACGGAAGGCTCGTGGGTCAAGGTAAGGACAGGGAGAGCGCCCAGCCGTTACTGTCACAGGCAAAACAGACTTGACTCAGGGAAATCATTTATTACCAATCAAATCAGAATAGGATAATGAGAAATACAAACTAAACCTTAAAACACATTCCTCCCAGCCCTCCCTTCTTCCTGGGCTTAACTTCTACTACTAATTTGTTCTCCCTCCTCCCTTGCAGCGGCACAGGGGGACGGGGAATGGGGCTGCTGCTCTCTCACAGCCTCACTCCGCTCTCCAGCTGAAGCTGCTGTTGCACAACTTCCCCCCCTTCTTAAATCCATTACCCCAGAGGCACTGCCACCATCACTGGTGGGCTTGGCCTTGGCCAGTGGTGGGTCTCTCTTGGAGCCAGCTGCCGTGGGCTCCATCGGACCTGAGACAAGCTTCTGGCAGCTTCTCACAAAAGCCACCCCTGTTAGCCCCCTGGCTACCAAAAGCTCACCACACAAACCCAGCTCATGTTCCAGTTTGCGTTGCTGTCAGAGTTCAGTACCATGTTTCTTCTGGTGTATGCTGAATGTTACAGCTAAGTATAAGTGTTTACATGTCCTTTTCACTTTTTGCTTTGTTCCCCATCAAATATTTACAGCTTAAGAAAAGCAAATTTACTATAAACAAACACAGAAAAATAAAGCTGGTTAAAAAAATACTTTCAGCAAATAATGCCACAAAGTGATTGTCAGTTTCTGGACCACAATCTTAGGCACCAGTTTCACTGACAGTAGATTTAAAATGTCAAAGTGCAAACACCATTTGAAAACTAATTGGGTGCCCATTTTTGTAGCTCCCCAGACTGCAAGAGGATTTTGCACCCACTTTGGCTGCTTTGGTTTCTTGACCTGTTCAACCTTGAAAGATAGCTGTAGCTCATGCAATTTTTTGAATCCTTATGTAGGACTCTGAAGGGTTCAATGTGTTTTGAGAGCCCTCAGGAGAGATGTGGTCCTAAATATTGCTGCTATGGACACAGGAAATGATAAAGTAAAAGAAATATACTTTTGCTGTCCTTATGTTGTCATATAGCTTATCATATAGCTTATCAACTTTACAGAGTCAAGTAGTTCTGTTCATTTCTACCCAGGATTTGTTATTTAATGCTAAGCAAAGTTTTTTTTAAAAAAATTGCAATACCTTTGCATAGCATTTCTGCTTTCTCTGTGCTCCTCTTGGTGGCTGTATGGTCACAAGCAGCATAAACATGTCTATTACTCACAACCCTACCTAGTGTGAGCTTCGCCCTGAGTTTATTTCAGGAAAGAATCCTTCTCTGTTGCCAGTCTTCTGGGAGGTGGTGCAAAGCACATCAAAAAGATGTCAGATACTGATTGCACTTAGTAGTACGGTCTTCATAGTACTGCTAGCTTTGTGGAAATGTTTTTTGTTGTTACTTTTCTGAGACAAGCTGAAAGCATTCTGTCCTTCAGTGATAGGGCAAAGCTTCTTCTAAAGACTGGCAGAAACTCCAGTTGAACACTATACCAGTGCATCCCTGAAGAAACTTGCCTCTTCCTGGGTATGCACAACCACACTGTTAATGGGATAGTTTGACCTGTTTTGATACCGCATCTGTTTTCTGGCTAGGAACTAGTTACATGTGTGTTTAATTTAGTATTTTATTTAGCATTTACATTTGATGTTGTGCAATTGTTTATTTGGATTGACTGAAAAAAAACCCTTAGATTTAACAAATTGCTAAGGTGTAGAAAACAAGACTTGTTCACAAATAGTGAAAACTTAACCAATGGCCCACTGACACCTATTGAAATTTTTTTTCTTTCCCTGCTTGGACTTTGATTCAGTACGATATAGGGAAGACATAACTTTATAGCCCTCCCAATGTATTAAGAGAGAAGGCTTATGGAAATCTAGTTCTTAAATAAAAACAACTGCCCAGCTTCCAGCTGTTTGTGAAATAGTTGCAAACAGCTTTCCTGCTTTTTTTTAAAAAGAAAAAAATCCTGGTTTTAAGTTATTACCTATTCCTTGGCATTCCTACCCCTTCCTTCTAAACCAATTTTATTAGGGTTATTATTAACTGCAGCAGCAGCAACTATAAATTGAGACCTTTTCTAAGGTATTTAATGTACAGTGTCTATAGAGGTGCTGGTTGGCTGTTTTTAAAAGAAAAAAAAAACAAAAAATCCAAACCCAAAACATATTGCTGGTGATAAGGAGCATGCAAACTATTAATTGCTTTTGACACAAAGTGACACAAGCACCTTTTGATATATAATTGGGGAGCAATGCAGTTTAACAAGTTCTAATTTCTAGTGCAGCTGGAAGACAATAAAGAGAAAGCATGAGAACAAATTAAATGGTATATAGGTCAATCATTCTATTAGCAGTCTTCAGGGAACACATATCTAATTTACATAATTGTATTTCTGCTGCAACCAGACATACTGCTGTGCTAATACGTGTTCTTGGTGAGTCTATAAAAACACCAAAAATGGCCTTTCCTACATTAAAGCATGAAAAACCAGGATTACAGGAGCAAATACATTATTAATTTTATCTAATCAGTATTTCAAGGTTAACTTGACCCAATCTACAAAGGGCCCAGCAGCTCCACAGGTAGCGGTTTGTTGAATATTTGCCCTTAAAGCAGAGATTAAGTTCTTACATCTTTCACACTTACATGTAAATAAACCAAATTACCAACTTTTTGTTTTAAGTTCCTGAGAAGATGGTAGTTCTTTGTGTGTCCTGAATTTGGGAAAATTGGTTGGAGTTAACCTGTTAGCCACACTTTAAAATTTGCACAGAAAAGCTCAAAGACTGACGACTTTATAAGCAAAAATAGTGTATTTCTGTCATCTTCTGTGTTCATAAGCAAGGGCAGTAATTTGCCTTATAGTATATCTTACCATAGAAACTAGTAGATAAAGCTACAGGGAGATGTCTGTGACCAAAAGCCACTCAAGACAGAGAGGTAATAGTGAAAAGCAAGTATATGAGCCGAAGCGGAAGACTGAGTGGCACTCCTGCTTTCCTGCCTTTTCCGTTAAACAGCTTTATGTTAATTTACCCCAAGTACTATGTTAACATATCTCTGTTTTCAGCTCTTTTTTTTATGCCTGATCCCATCTTCTCAGACTTGTGCTCTAACCCCAGTGTATTGGATAGAGTTTCTATGTGCAAGACAAGTACTTCATGCTGGAATGTATAACTTTGGCTGTAATCTTGAAGAAAATGTACTAAGATAAAAATACAATATATTCTGAAATTTAAATTAATAATGGGCTACAGTCGTACTGTAACAAAGCATACAAAAAACCAAAGGTGTGGTCCAGTCATCTTTTCTGATTTCAGTAAAAAAATAGTGTAACTACTGAATATAAAACACTCCAGTAATTCTCAAAATAAAGACAGGAAATTGAGCTTTTCATTCAGACAGAGCAATTATCAGGACTTAACATAAATCATGTTCTCTAATAAATCTCAGCAGCTGCTTTTCTGAGACTTCTTTGAAAGCATTGCCAAGATATTGAGTCCCCACACTTATGTTCATAAATAAGAGAAATAAGTGTTGCGTATTCAATGGAGCACTACTGAATGAAACTGCTGTATTTCTGTATTTCTGGGTTTTTTATTTATTTGCTAGATTTCATGTAATTACCACAGAGGTGAATCAATGCAAGAATTATGTTAGCTACAGTTCTCTCCAATTGGAATTGTGTTCTGAAATTTCAAATAACTTATGGCTTGGTTTAGTGACCTATGTTTTATGGCATAGACTGTGAACAATGAAGAAAATTGTTTTGTGTTTGATAGACAAGTTCAACTCCGGGTATCTTTTCTGGACAAAGCTAAGCATACATTCTGCAGTATTTATCAAACAGATAATTTCATTTTTTGAAAATAAAGGATGGTTATGTAACAAGACAATGAATGGGGCAGATTTAAGAGTCATGCCTTGAACAGTGGTTCTCTTTCGGTTGCTGGTTTCCACCTTAACATAAGCTGAATGCGGGCTGACCTCTGTGCAAACAGTTGAATGTGAACTTGCTGTTCACTATCCCGAGGGCTGGGCAGGGCCATGAAGAGTTCACGTGCATAAGCTAAACTGGAAACGTGCACTCCGGTTAGAACAGTCTTTCCTTTGAAAATAGAAATAGCCTTTAAAACTATATTTAATAAGTTACCAGAAGTTGTTGCTTTAAAGATAAAAATAACACTGGCTAGCCAAATAGTGCATATGGGGATTTTTATCATTGCTTTTGCTCAGTAGAATTTTCCATGTGAAACCAAACTAGTGTGTTATGTTAGGATACCAAACAAATTGAAAGAAATACTGGACTGTAGGTATATTAACCAGTATACGTTTGTATGATCCTAATTGCTTTCAACCTGAGATGAGCAAAAAGGAACTTCTGGATTTTGTTTTTAAGGTATCACTCTGAAAAAAACCTGCATAGCTACAGTAATTTTTATTTTGTGCATTTTAGGGAAAAACAAACAAACAAACAAAAACAAACAAACAAAACAGCAAAACACAAGAGGGGAGCTGAAGTTTCAAAGTGGTATGAAAAAGACAGATGCTTTCTTCTTCTGTATGTACCTCTAGTATAGAAACATAACCTTAAATCAAACCTTTCTAAGGGATTGAGAAAAATATTACCTAGGGAAGGTTTAGTGTTTTATGAATTCATGGGGTTTTATTATTATTTGAGATCTTTGCAAAGGTTGTCATCATTATTACAGCTCTTTCTTTTATGCAGATATGTAAAAATTTTAATAAGTGGAAAGTACAGTTGAATGGCTGCTGCCAAGTGCTACAAGTGCAGATGATATGAGGCCACATCTAACTAGTATTCTCATTCTAGAGTAGGATTGCCCTTTTGAAGCAATCTTTCAGAGTGTTCCAACTTACCATGCTTTAACATCTGTCACGGTGTAGTCTCAGGGAAAAAAAAACAACAAATTCCTTTTGCCTGAAACTAGGCTGAAAAAAATGTCTAAATATCTCATACCATGCTCCAGCCGCTAATGGGAGCTGAACTAGAGCTAGTCCAAGGTGAATAAAAATCCACAAGGTAAAATCCACAGGTCCTTTCTCCATTTCCTTACACATATCCATTTATTGCTCCACACTACTTATTAACAGAGTTATAGTCCATGTATGTGCACTGGATTAGTCTGAATTAAAAATGTGTTTTGGCAGTGAATTTCCCAATCATCCCTACTTTGCTTAACTGGTTTCTTTATATGTACTTTAATATTCAATCAACAGGACAAATAGAATATTGCGATACAATGGAAATAAAATGCCTATCTAAATTATAATATCACAGAAGTATGCCAGAGTAAAACCCTTAAATTGTGTGTGGTATGGACATCAAGTCCTTAGCACTGATAGATTTGCTGCTCTCTATCCAGTCTGATCAAACATAGACACAGCCAAGCAAAACTGAAAATAGACCTTTGTAAACTTTGTACATCTCAGCAATCCAATACATTTGTTTACAGAGTTTAAATATGAATCTAACATTTTATTTCCTCAGTTAAGTATATAAAGTAGAAACAACATGCTCATCTTCATGCTCTTTCTATCAAAGGAAATGAGAGAGCACAGAGATAATTTTTTCCTTTTTGAAGAGCTTGCTTGTAGTAAGCACATGGGTAATGGCCTGTTGTGTAAGCAGACCCAGCAACTGTACATCTGAACTTTTTCCTCCTCTCTTCATCTCCTCTGCTTTCTTAATTTGTTACGTATTTGGAAGTGTGTCTGTGTTTCTTCTTGTACGGGGTTTGGTGGTGGAAGGGGTGGGCAGGGGTACAGCAAGGCAGCAGCACAGTGACCACGGCAGCAACCACCGGGCTGTATTATTACCTCTTTCCTTTGTATCTTGTACATCTGTTGCTGGTATGTTCGCAAGGTCTGTGTGTGTGTCAGTTCTGTTTCCCCACCAAGCTGTGGGCATCCAAAATGCAAAGTATAGGTAACCTTAAAAAAAAAATATTAGGTATACTTTTACCATTTCTTCTTTTGCTTCTAATTGAAAATGAAATTTTTTCAATTGTAGTAAAAAAAAAAAATAATAAAAAAATTAAATTAATGCAGGGTTAGTAGTAGCTAAAATAAAAATCAAGGCCGTATCACTGCAAGTGCATTCCGCTTGTTTATTTAGGTTGCATACCTGATGGACAATTAAAACCAGAGCAGATTCTTCAGTCTGGTATGAGGTGATACAGGATTCCAGGTGTTTCCAGACCATTTCTTTCGAACACAAAGACCAAATTGTTTGGGAGCAGCCATCTGTTACCAGTATGACCAGTACAGGAAGAGAACTAAGCTCCTTCTCCTAAATGGCATGTGTTAATTCAGAACACTTGATCCTCTTAACCTTGGCAAGCTACATTTCTTCCTAGTATTTTCTCTTATTTCCATGAATACTTAAGCCTTACAACATTTTTTCCACTGGCGATGTTTTAACGGCAATATTTGCCACTATGCAGGTGTCTAAAAAATAGGAAACACTAGATTTATGGGTTTTTTTCTTCTGTAAGGCTGGTAGTTGTGTGTTGGGCTTTTTTCCCACATAGCTTGCTTGCTTATGAGGATAAAGCATCACATTTCGATGTTTGAACATGGCTACTTAATATTAAAGTGGCATCTGTCATAGCTAATGCTGGAGATAGTGCATACGGCAATTAATAGCGTACTTTTTGTTCTTTGTATTTGTATTGTTTTTGTCTCTGTGTTCATTGTTGGTGGGAAGGTATCCTTAGCCTCTTAGGAGCTTTTTCTAAAGTAGTAGATAAAATTCTAGACCGGTTCTTTTCTTTCTTAATTTAGTTTTATTCCATTCTCTGATCAGCAACATACATGGCCTTAACGTAACTCAGTAATAAAATCTCTAAATCTCATGAAGTCATGACTAAACAAATTACATAATTAGCAACAGCATTCTCAAAGAATTAAACAATATTATGTAATATCTATGTGCCTGAAGCAGTGGCTGGACAGCCTGGCTTACAAAAGCAGACAGGGAATGCTTTCCCAAAGAGAGCATCTCATTCAAATTTACTTCTACAATAGTGTTCATAGACAAACGTGCTTGTGGCAGCCTGATGCAACCAAGAGGTTTTCCAAGCTTTTTCACAGCACAGCATCATCAAGGGCTGGATGGGAGGAACTGCAAAAGAACTTTACAAGTTTCCCCCTGACAAGACAAAACATGGTAGAAGAACATGGTGTAGGTTAATGTAAAAGTATGCATAGAGCAAAACACTTAAGAACTTAGTGTAGAAAGCAGCCTTAGGGTCATGGTAATAAGAACATAAGCTCAGTAGTTTGACTGAATAGCAGTCAGAAAAGCAAACGACAAAAAGATATTCAACAGAAATTGAAAGTGTAACCAAAAATATTGTGTCCATATGGGAATACTGGTTTGCTAAATATCTTTAAGAACACACAAAGTTCTGGTACTACCTGTGTCTTGGGGTGGTAGAACTGGAACAAAACACTAGAGCAGAGTAAGGCAACGGGAATACTCAGGGGTCTGGCATATTCTCTTTGGACTAGTATCTTGAGTGATCTATTCAGATAAACAGAAATCTGAAATTCATCTATTTGGCTTCTCTTGCTTAAAATACTTAATTTCTCTTTGTAAAATCAACTGTGGAGACATACTCAAAAGGGTAATAGAATGGAATGTTTATCCCAATATTTAATCTTATTTTAAACCAATTCCAGAAGCATTTATTTTAAAGAAACAAATTCATGTAAAAATGGCACTTAAAGAAACCTACCTTACAACCCTGTACTCCAGTATTTACTTAATTATTATGATGAGTGAGCTACTTTGGTGGTTCTCCCCTTTACAACTGCAACTTCTGGTAAGTATAATAAATGATCTCTAATTAAGGACTAGCAGAACTCATGACAAGAGAAATCTCTGTCAATTTATTAAAACAAAGTCTCTCTACCCTGGAATAAACAGTGTAGAACATTAAAATTGTGTTAGGAGTGTATGCTTAATTAAACTTACATTAGCTATGTAATTTTTTATAATTTAATAGGTATGATTTTTCTTTTTTTAATAGTTTTCAATTCTGTATTTGTAGAAAGGACAGACTTTCAGCAAATTCCAGTATTCCAAATCTGGTTCATTTTAACAGCTGAGTTGTATTATTATATTCATTGTTATTCATGCATTATTATTAGCATATAAAGAGGAAATTAGTATAACACAAATCTTGTTTGTTTGTTGTAATATGTAATAGGCAGAAAATTACTACATTGAACTGGAATGATTGGGATTTAAGCCTTTGTCATTTATGAGTAACTCTAAACATCTGGATTCAAAAAATCCAGTCTGTTGGTTTAATTTGTGGGAAAGCAATAATAAATCTTGTAAATGATCATAATCACCTGGACTACTTTGGAGAATAAAGCATTGTGACAAGAATTTGTCTTGTGAGAAGTGGTGAGCTCAGTCTAAACCAAAAAGACACAGTGAAACTGGTATATTGAGTCAAGATGCTTTAAAAGACAGTATTCTCATTAGATTAAAAATAACTGAATTTAAATTCAGATTTCTGGTTTACTGCTCATTTTGGGAAAGTTATTGTTAATAAAAATAGACTACAATGATCATAAGCACTGATTATGATGTATCTCTTCACTTAATCAAATTCCGAGAGAAGTCTGGTGTAATTTCTGTGGTATAATCTAGGAAGCTTGCTCTTTAGGGTCTACCTTTTCTTGATGAAATGATGTTAAATAGTGTATCTGATAGCATGAATTGTTTTACATACAGGTTTTCCTTCAAAAGAACGTTTAATCAAAAAAGCTGATAGTATATAATTCACTTAATGTATACACACCTGTAATTTAAAGGAGTGTTTTCTGAGGTAATATTTCTTTTGGAAAAGTCATCACATTGATTTTTTTTTTTTTTTTTTCAATCTATAATGAGTGTTCCAGTGAATTTTAAACCTATACTGCATCCAACAGGTTGGAGGCATGGATTCTTTTTTTTTTTTTTTTTAATTTTCATAGTCGTAGTGTGTTACAGCACACATTTGAGATACGCTGAAGGTCAAAGCTGGTATTTTGTGGTGGTACTCATCATTGGTAATAGTCCTAGAGTCAGTAATGTGGCAACATTCAATGCATTGGGAAAATCAGTATTGGATATAAGCATTTTTCCCAATATGTTCATTTTGATATTTTTCCAGAAGCAGCCTAAAGCTTACATTTCCATTTTCAGAAGCCACAGCCCCTATTGGATGTATATGTTCCTCTTGAACCTCTAGTCTTAAATTCTAGCTAGCTGAAAGCAAATTCAAATGCAGAGTTGTTGACAAAGTGCTACCTATCTGAATTAATGCAGGTACCTATGACCAATTTTTCCAGTGTATCGTGCATGCTCTTCTGTTTTTAAGATTGTGGATATGCATTTAAGAACAACTGGATTCATAATGTAGTGAAATGCTCTGTAGAGAATAATTCTGAACATAGGAAAAAAACCTGTGAATGACAAGTGAAGGAGATAGATCAAACACAAAGGACAGTAAGGGAACCAAATGAAATGACGGAAAAATACCCCGTCACCAGTCTATCATGTTAGCTCTAAATTGCTAGAGGAAAACATGGGTAATCACAGAAATGATAGCAACAGGACCTTTTTGACTCAAAATCCAAGTGGAAATAGTCTGCCTTTAGCTTTTAGCACACTATTAGTATGGCTTCATCTTCAGCCACCTGATTTTGCTTCTTCATGGCCTTCTGTATCAGACTCGCTGGCAAAAAAGCAATGTACCTTCCAAATTTCAGGTTCTTTATTATATGTTTTAAAACCTGGAATCATTGTTACAGCAAAATACAAATGAAATAGCAGGGAACTGTACCTGTGTGCCTGGATAGCAGTTTTACCAGCTCTACATTTTTCTGGGAAGTAAATTATCACTCCTATTTTTTCTAACTATCATTGACCCTAGCTGAGGCAATAAACTTCTGGTTTGGGTGTTTTTTTTGGTCTGAGCCATGTATGTCTAATTGCATATGGGTTATATTTATTCTCCCATCACAATGAAAAGCTGTTTCTCATTAATGTTAATGAGGCACATGCACTTATCTGGAGAAAAGACCTCTAATTCATTTCATGAGTCAAAGTTTCCTTATCATACCAAACAATTATCTCCTCTTAGAAACAGGTGAGGATATTTTGATTTTTGCAAACTATCTAGTAGTTTCTAAATTAAGCAGTAATGTCTAAATTCTTAGTAATAAGCAATTAGTTTAAATTTACTGAAGTTTTTTGCTGTACTTGTATTAAGATGTGTCTATGCATAAAAGAGGATAGAGTTTCTTTCAGTGGCAAGATAATTTCCAGACATAAAATCTCTTCCTTGCTCTCATGTTTGAGCTTTCCAAACTTCAGGCTACTTCCTCCCTTTTTGCCACCATGTTAAGGAATACTGATAAAATTTGTAGTACGCCTGGGATTCACCTCCAACACAGTTTTTTACAGTTCAGGCAGGAACAAGGACAAACCACTTCCCTTTCTGAAATTTTCCCAGAGTATACTATTTCATTAAGCATTACATGCACATTTATTGCTTTACTATTTTGAGTATTTTAAATCCATTATAATGTTTTGCCTTTCCCATGAGTGAGTTTTTGCATGAGTGGATGCAAAAAGAGCCCCTTAGGAGACCCTGTACCACTCTCATCTCCTTGTTCAGCAGGAACTGGCTTCTTATGAAAGTGCAAATAGGATTAAAGCAGAATGCTCCAAGAAAAATGTCCGCCTCTTCACTGAATTTAAATTATTTTGTCCTATTTCTAAGATGAATGTGTACAGCTGTAGGAACAAGCGCTCTACCATGTCTAGAAATACATTTGGTGAAAAATTATGGTTCCTTAAAACACAATACAAACTTCTAGACATATGGAACAACTACAACAACAACAAAAAAAAATGTGAAAAAGCTGTTCTGACAAAAAAATATTCTGTCCTAATATCTATCATAATACAAGGAGGTAATTAGTAGAAATGAGGGAAAGAGATTTATGAAGTATAAATGTTAGGTTAAGAACAATTGGCTGTAATCTGGCCATTAATAAATGTAGTTTGGCTGACTGACACAATGGTCTTTAAGTAGAAATAGAGTGGAAAAAAAGCTACCTTAAGTTACAGCTGAAGTTCATTAAAGGGATTCTACAGCATCTTTGGTTAAGATATTAATCAAACTTTTGTGTCAGGAGCAGATCTGTGGAGAAAAACAGGTAGTGTGAATCTCCTTATATATGTTTTGGAGGACCTTTGTCGGTAATCAAGTCTGAATACTGTAGTTAGTAGTAGAAGAGCATCTTTCAGTTTAGTTTCCTTTGAGAAGAGTATACAGTGTGGGAAGTATGCAAAAACACTCATTTTTTTTACCTGGAATGCTCTTTTCTGCATTAACTTGGTAAATAGGTAATTTTCTTACCTGTAGGATTTTGTAGAGATGTATATACAGATGTAGGAATAATACAGTTAACATGTAAAGGGGAAAAATATTGTAATAGTCAAATTGTATAATCTATTAGATGACTTTTATTACAAAGAAGATAAGAAATGAAAAATTATGAAAGTTAAAAATACAATTGCATAACGACTCTCTTATATTGATGTTTCTGCCTATGATTGTTGATCCAGATACTGTCTTGTTTTAATTAGAAGATAGGTTGGTAATATGTCAGTGAAAGGATTGATTAAATACCAAAATTACTATCATAAACTCAGCCCTTCACAATATTTCACTTTTCTTTTACTAATTTGAAGATCACTATTGTACTGTAATACCTTCAAAATTAACTTGAAAAACTCATTTTTTCCAAGTTATATTGTGCACTTTTTCTGTCATCACAGAAACTTTAGAAGGTTATATACTGTATTGTTAACCTTTGTTTTTTTGAAATTTAAGGGGGTTTCTCCAGTGCTTTTATTAAGCAGCTATTTGATCTTCAGTGACTTCCACTGATTTTTGTTTTAATTATATTTTTTGATATAAATATGTATTAGAAATAGATAAGATTTAGGGAATGGTCATGAAAATGGAATGAAAATGCTTCTATGGGGGGAAATCAAGGAAGTACTATAAAAAGACAAGGAAGAGAAAGTGAAGTTTTGTTTTCTGTTGTACTTTCTAAACATAAGGAAAAGACCCATTAAGGTAACTTAAAATTTTAAAAATTTTAAACTGTATGTGGCTGGAATAAAAATATTGGGAAGGTAGCTTTAGAACTCTTGAAAGGGGGCTAAATAAGGATAGCTAAATTGTGTAACCCTTACACTGGTAAGCACTACCAAGAACCTCCCCGGAGTGAAATACTGGTTGTCTGCATGTCTTCTATTATGTTCAAAGATTATTATTTTTCTGGAGACACATTTGTTTATTAGCAATAATTACACTATCTTAATTTAGAATGCAGCTTCCTTCTCCAAAACTGTGACTCAGTGCAGTATCTCGTTTAAGACAGCTGGGAGCAGAATCAGGGTCTCTGCTGTGAGGATCCAAATCTTGGTTTTAAAGCTGCAATCATTGCCACTTGGAAAGGAATGTGAAACCTAAATAAATAGAATTTCAGTGTCTGTCTGCTCTGTACTGTCATTCTTGTACTAGTCTGTAATTTAATGAAGCTTTTTTGCTAGTCAGAAAACTGTAAACAAAAGTGCCTGCCTTCATGTTCACAGCATCTTCCTCCTCTTTCAAATTCTAGTAGTGCTCAAGGGAGGATTGATGTCTTGGAATGCTTGGCACCTGGATATTTTAGTAGATTTTCCTTAATTTTCTTTCTTTTATCCCTTTCTCTTTGAGAGAAATCTTGCTTACAACACAGCCTGGGACTGACTGTGCTTTGCCTGCCAGTTTCATGTCGTGCTTTTGAAAAGTAACATGTGAAAGACTGCTATAATTCCACACTGTAAAACCTCAAGGTGCTGGCGCTTCCTTAGCTATATCCTTCCAGGTTAGTTAGAAATGTATGCAGGGATAAGAAATGCAGACAATTTTTGTGTCATCGGTGAGACTGAAGGTGTGTGTCAGCTTGAAATTAGTTTTCCCGAAGGTGTTTTCAGTGTTAGTCCTGAATAGATATTGCTAATGCCTCTTAGACAGTTCAGCACAGTGAACTCCAGTGAACACTCAGAAGAGCAGTTGTCACCTCCCCTGGAAGCATTTCAACACATAAGTTGAAGCTGGTGAGAGCTAGATTATTTTATTGCAGATCTGTTGTTCTATCTGTATAATTGTCACTTATCTGGTAAGACAGGCCTGGTCTCTCATGGGGCATGTTATTTCTGGAAAGAGGAGAAACCCAAAAAATCTTCTAGATTTATTTTATTTTATTTTTTTTGTCTTGGAGAATCTAGGCTCAGGTTAAATCAGAGAGTTATTCTGAAGGCAGGCATGGATTGATTTTGAGCAATACAATCCACAGAACTATAAATGTAAATTTTCCATTCTGAACAGGAATGAGAAAGATACATCCAGTATCTGTTTATCCTGACAAGATCTCTCAAAACAAAGTGTACAAATTATCAAGAAAGGCTGAATTTACAGTTTTTTACTTTATACTGTCAATATTGTTTGTATTCATGTATGCCTCTTTCTGGTCATATTTTCACACCCCGTTTCACATATGGTACCATATATTTTCTATAGTAGCATTGTTAACACAGCTGCGGGCTGTTCAGTTAGTGGAATCGTTGGGTGAGAGCACACGCATGTTGGTGAACCTCCATTTCTGTTTATTTTTCTTGTTGCAGCAGAGTAATTCTCCCTAGTCAAACAGAGTTAATAGAAAAATGAGAGAGAAAGACTGCTTAGTATGCGCCAATTTACACATAATTTCTTCTTGATGTTGACTGTCTGCAGAGTAAACATGTCACATTACAAGCTAAGTAGTAAAATATATTCTGTTTTCTTTTTTATCTTATGTTTTACCTCTGTAATTTCACCCATTATGTGCTATAATAGTTTGTAATGGTATTTATGGAAGAATTTGACCATCTGTGGTCATATAACATAACTATAACATAATAATATCAAGGAGGGGGGAGACTTAGAAGTGTGTACTGTAGCATACTCGTAGTTAATACCAACACTGACTAGCCATTCTTAGTACATATTTCTCATAGTGCTATTCTTTACAAAAATCTTAGTTTTCAAGGAATTAGCATCTGAGAATTTTATACCGACTCCTCTCACAGAAACAGGCTATTTACTGTTCTTGGATTCGGACTTCTTTCCAGACAATACTAAAACTCTAAAAATTTACTTAAAACTTAAAAGGTCTGCACAGCTTTTGGAATTTGGAAAAGATAGCACCTGTACTTAACAGCAGCAGAACATTGCAAAGATACATTTCTTCAATATCTAATGAGTTTATTGCTACATGATTTTGATGTAGAATACTTTATTTAAGTCACTTCATTACTTTTAAGCAGTCTTCCATGCCTGAAAATATTCTAGCATTGAACACAGGACTTTTGAGAGTTAAAATCAACATCTGGATAAAGTTATTTTCTCCCAGGTACAATAGTATATTCTGACTCGAAAGATTTCCAACTTAGATATTTATTCTAAGGTCATTTGGTTTTCTCTCATGGATCTGGCTATTGTAATTTTAACAGAGGAGAAAATTTTTGTTTCAAGGGAAAATAAACTATGTCTAGTCATGTTTCTTGGACTACTAGAAGATGCTGTAGAAAAAATAAATCAGTGTACAGAGCTAAAGATGGGTGGTCAGAATGAATAGTCTTGCAGCTTATCACGTGAGTTTTATAACATGGATATCTTTATATAGGTGTTAAAAGTGAAGTTAGATGTTAAAAGTTAAATCATCATGGATGATACTGTCATATATCACATTACCTGAAGGCCATATTCTGAACATGATAGTTACATGTCATTCCAACTGTTAAGGAAGAACTCTACACACAGAACACTAGTGTTCAGTGTAATTGTAAAGAGAGAATGCTACAAAGTTCTCACTAAACATAATCCAAACCTGTAGGACCGACGAGATAATACAGGTGCTATAGCAAGTGACAATACTGCAGTTACTTGTAGTTAGCAGAAAAATTTAAGATCTGACCCTTGCTATGATGTCATCTGAACCAGCAAAAATTTACTGTGGTTTGGACAGGCAGCTAGCAGAAACACATTGCAGATTTTAATATGTTAAGGCTCGTTAGGTTGATTGTGTCAATTTGTTAAAGTGCCAAGTAATGATTTTACAGGTAATTAGACTTTAACAGGCAGAAACAAATTTATGTCCTTCTTGTTTTTATGATGTATGTAATGATAGATATACTATCATACAAGCTGTTGGGTTTAGGTACACAACATTTCTTAATATCCTAAAGCAAATGAAATATTACATGTCAGGAACTGATCAGTGACTGTATAAAACACATTAGTAGCTTTTCTTCTTTTAGCTACTTTTAATCGGAGCTCATTCATCATGTCATACAAAGATGGAATGTCTTAGGTTATTCTTGCTGCATGAAAAAAAGGCAGTGAACCTTTAAGGTCAAGCGGAGAAGACAATAGTTTTAGGTTATTACAATTGTTTTTCTATGGCTGATCCTCACACTGCCATAGTAGATTTTGTTTGGTTTACTTCTCAGCGCGTGAATGCATAGTGAATAGGGAAATGCAGATCTCAGCACTCAGTTTGAAAAGGAGTCTGTGGTTCAGTTCAACTGTGTTTCCATAGCAGTTTGTCTATTTGCTTTTTTCTAGCCTTTGTGTACCAGAATCACAAAAAAAAACCCAACCAAACAAAAAAAAAAAAAAAAAAAAAACAAAAAACCAACCACTGGTATTTTTTTAAAGAATAGCATTTATGGTGGCAATAACAATTAACGTCTGTTTCTGCTACTGTTCTCACAGTTGCACATCCTAGGTGGTGATTATAGTTCCCTTCTTAAGTCTAGAAATCAAACTAATAGTGATTATTAGCCAGTATTACCCAAGTAAGACATGCACATGTGGAGACTCCTTTGCAGTGTCTCCTAGACCCAGGAATATTAGCTCTCAAAAAATGTACTGTAGAAATTGGCCAGTGGTTACTCTTTTGTGCAACAGTTCAGACTTGGAGGTTAATTAAAGATGGTGCAATAAGCCTGCTTCAGCTTTCAGCTGTGTTACTATTTTTTCCTGCAGGAAGACAACATGAGGAGACAGTATAGATGGTCCATACATTTTTGATTGCATAGACAAAATCATTTTTTTGTTACGTTCAGCTTTTAATAGCATACAGCTTCCTGTCAATCAGCTCCATTGTTAGTTGAATTGATTATTACTAAAATGTGAAGCTGTAGTCTGCATGATGCTGCCTGTTGTCTGACACTTCAGAAATTAGATGTTTACTTCAGTGAATTCTTACATGTAATTACAGTTTTGCTATTCATGACGATATAGTTAAAAATGTGTCACACCATTGGAAGAGCTATTTTAAATGCTGAACAACTGAATGAAAATTTATCTTTGGCCAAAAGTAAGTAAAAATATCATCTAGGTGCCCTCCCTGTGACAGCTACAAGAAGAGAAGCTCTCTTTTTCCATTGTGAAAATCAGACAACACAGTAGATGCTTACCTGAGCCTGGAAAAAATAGTCCAACAGTTAGTCTACAAAAGGAAAAAAAACCCAAAACAAAACAGAGTATTTTGTGTTTCAGCCCTGAATGGATCTGCTGCTTTGCTAGAATACCTTAGCTCTCATCTCTTTACTGAAGCCTAATTTAGTGGTGTTCTACTGTTAAGCTGGAATAAAGTGGTAAGCAGTCCTAGCACTTTTTTAGTAGAGTCAGTTTTAGAAAAAACTTCTACTGATGTCCAGTTATAAAGGTAGCACTGCTTATTTTAGAGCGAAATTGGTTTTAACACATTTTAACTAAACCAGTGAAAAAATAAATACAATTTAGGTCAATTTCAGCTTGAGCTTGTTTGTTTCCAGTTAGAAACCAGTGTGAGCTGAGCTGTGGCCATGGTCAGGGGCGTTGGTTGTTCGTTTTTAATGAAAAATCTAGGAATAAAGCTGATTCTATACTGGATACTTAGTGAACGTGTACAAAAATTGGGTTTCATTACCTGCTTTGAAAAATTGGGGATTTCAGCTGCTCCTATTTTTAGATAAACAAATTTCTCTTTGAGGCTACCCTATCCTACAGCTTTTTCAGCAAATAAGAACTGCATTAAGATCTTCAGTCCACTTCAACAAGGAGATATGTAAAAAATTATAGAAATAACCAAGATTTTGTGTAAACTTTTATTACAACAGGTGGTGGAAGCATTGTTATTATTCATATTTCTGAAATAGAAGCAAATGTATGATAAGTTGATTGTGAATAGTAGCTGAGGAACTGTTTGTCTTCATTTCTCTAAATCTGGACGCTACTTTTGTCTGCAGGAAAGGACTTGTGTTCCCCATTAGGAAAAAGTCTGCAGTTTTTGCCATGTGTGCTTAAATGTATTAATTCATTTGCAGTGCATTTTAAATTTTAAAATGCACAAAAAAGAACAGAACTATACAGAATTTTTATTAGAGTTCCATTATGAGGAATTATCTCTGAGATTATAGCCTACAGCTAAATTCTACAACTAAATATTAGTCAAGTCTTTTTAAACGTGTTATTTTTACTGTTTTGAGGCTACTCAAGAGAGTCTGTCTCCCTCTTAGTTAGACTAATGTTACTTTGCTTTTGATCGTGCCTCATCTGGATGTTACATGATTATACTGTGAAATCAAAATGAATGGCATTATTAGCTGTGATCACAGCAGAAGATTAAAAGTTTTTATGTCGTGTGGTGAAGACTTTGTAAATATTGTAGTTAGATCCCTGCATCGGTTCACAAATAACGGGTGGGACTGCCTATGGCCATGCTCTTCATTTAGCTGTCAAGCAATTCTTAAGTTTACAACTATCAGTTGTTCAGCACTAGATAAAATACTTGGACTACATGAATTACGTTCTGCTGTAACTAATACTGTGTCATTCACAAAGTAAAATGTAATATCTGGAGCAAGTAGAGAAATATCTATAATTGAAATTGTGGTTAGAATCTACATCCTTGGAGATACTCAAAGCTTAGCTGGACGTGGCCCTGACCTTGGTCCAGCTTTAAACCTAACTGAAAGTGTACCTGCTTTAAGCAACTGCAGGACCACTTCCAACCTAAACTATTCTCCCTTCATAAATAAGTAAAACCAAAATTATTCCCATGAAGTTGTTGGACAGTAATGTCCACCAAAAAATGTTGTTTATTTAAATGTAAAGTTATTTTCCACTAATGTCTTCTGCGCTGCCCTGCCTCTAAATATCACTAATGACCTCAATTACTTCTGGAGTTATTTGAAAGGTCTTTTAGATATCTAGATTTTAAAAATGATACAAACTTACTGTTGCCTTAGAAATGTATTTTTGTGTGTGTGTGTGAAAAATTAAAAAACATAATTATCTTATTCCAAATTAATCCAGCTCAAAAAGCTTATTTTGACTCCAGTATCATTTACAGCCTTAGCAGGATCCCTAAAATGATCTGCTGTCACCACATGAAACTGAAATACATTGTTATATTTACTTTTACATTTATCTGTACTATTCGTCTGTAGTGAGTTGACAATTTCAAATAGCAGTTCTGAAAGGCTGCTGCTTTTAATTACTTGTGATTCATGAGAATGCTACATCAAGATGGTTTAGTTTAAAACAAAACAAAATGAAAAAAGCCAAATGAGCTACAGCCATTTCCTGATTATTGCTATACCTATAATTTTTTTCCTGTCTAGTTTATCATGTACAAATTACATTTTCTCATGATGATAAATTTAATTTATAAAATAAGTAGGTTCAATATACTAGCCTATTTATAGTATTGATGCTTTAACAATATTAAAGCACTTAATATCTGGACTGCTATGTACCAAAGATATTAACTTCCTCATGTAAATCATTACTTATTTTTCTTCCCAAACATTGAAACCCAGTCTTTGTTAGGTTGTCATCTGGTTTCTTTTCTTTTTTCTTTTATCCAGCCACAAAAAAAAATTCATAGTTCTATAACTTCACATTATTCAACTATGTGAAATATACATATGCTTAAGATGACAAAAGAGAAATTGCTTTGAGTAGTTACACTGAGGTAATGGATCCTTTTTTAGTCCTAAATTGTTATATTTAAATGAGTAAGTGCTTGGACAATTACTTTTGTAACTTAGAATCTCCGTTATCTAGAGCCATCAGGTACTGCTGCAGTTCTTTGTGTGTCTCAATTAATTTGTAAACGTTGCAATATCTGTAAGGTAAGGTAGATAGATATATGTATTTGACACAGGGCCAAATGCTATCATCTGCTTGTAGGAGTCAAGAATTATCTGCTTGTAGCCCTCACGAGTCAGTTGGAAATTCAATGTGGCACTTCCACTCACTAACATGGAAATTGGGTCTACATCAGAATGACAAAATATAATGTTCCAATAAAGTCACCAAGTCAGATGCCAGAATCTTGCTTATCTTTTTTTTTTTCTTTTTTTTTTTTTTTAACAGAACGATTGAGAGACTCAGCGTAAGCTGGTGTTGACTGTTATTAGGTTCTTATCAAGGTGATTGCTTCTGCAAATTGGAATTTGAGGACAAAAGCCTTAAGCTTTCATAATTTAGAAATAATTTTGAAATCCTGAGAGAAAATGGTGATTTTATATTCTTGGTGGAAGGGAGCAGAAAGAACCTTCAAATGACAATAATCTCTTACAAAATTCAAGATGCGCTGAGAATCAGTACACCAGATGCCTCTAAGAGCCACAGGCTGGTTTTCAAAGTCAATTTAGTGGAAAAGAAGAAAAAAATAAAATAAAAGCCTGCTGCCTTTGGTCACAGTGCAGTCAGACAACAAAATGTAAGGAGACTGTGATATCTTGCTTTAATTTATGGCTTTTAAGTTTAATGGTTTTGTGAATGTGTATTTAACATTTTGCTAGAATATAAAGTGTTCCAATATCTTTTCTTGCATATTTGACCTTTGGGCTAACAATGAAGCATTGCTGAATCGTGAACTCACTGACTTTATCTGACAGGTCTGACTTATTTTCTCCTTCAATATTCTTTTCTTCTAGTTGTTACAAATTGTTGCATGTCCTGTGAATGTCTGGGTTCCTGGCGTTTAGATTTTAATCAGTTCCTTCTCCCTTTTTCTGACAGCACCATTAAGGGAAGACATTCTTCTACCTTTCAGTTAATGCTACCCTTTATAAGTGTTCTTTGTGTACTGAATGGGGAAAAAAATGATCTGTGTTTTCATTTAAGCTGACACTTCAGGATGTGTTGCTGCTTGTACACTCACACCATTAGACCTGCATTGTCACAGACAGGCCAGTGCTCTTTGGCGTGAAGTTTAATTTGTAAATTGGCACACACAGGGACTTGCATTTCTTTCTCTTTTGGGAAGATCAGAAATATATAGATACATTTTTATGATATTTATGTTCTATTTCTTGAGGTATTTTAAGAGAGTTTGCTCACTAACAGTTAATCTTACTCTTTCTCATATCTGTGGAACAAGGCCTTTCTTTAAACACAACGCACTCAAATATGCTATGCTGTCGAGTTTATGATGCAAGTCATACAAAACTTTATTACTTTACTAAGGATATAATTTATTTATTTTAAATTTTGAATTTAAGAAATCTACAGTTCACAGAAATCCAAATTTCTAGAAAGTATTTTTTTAGAAATCTGATTTACCCATAATTTCATACTATTCTTCTCAAGTTCAGCCTTTGCTTGCTATTTTTAATAGTAAAAATATTTGGTGAAATAGATAATATCCAGGTGTATTTCCTGCAATTGATTTCGGATTCTGCAATAATTAAGACAGTTGAGGAAGGAGGAGGAAATGGACTTAATGACAAAAGCTGTTCTTCACAGCACGTTTCTTGATAGGGAATGTTTTAATGTGCTGAACGGATATACAATTGTAACAGGTACCATTATTTGAGTTTCTTTTATACATGCATAATGTACTCATGTTCTATTTTATGTGATATAAAACTCAAATGTTAACTGGAGACTGTGGAGTGTGGGGAAGGCTCGTGTCAATTATACCGTAATCAGCAAGCATTGTCGTACGCTCCGGCACGCACAGAGCACAGCATAATGTATTCTGTGGCGTGAATAGACTCCAAGAAGCTGTGATTATTTGCGGAGTGCTATAGCTGCATCAACTTTTACTCCACAATTAGGGTTTTATTTTTCTAATTCCATCGCATAATTGACAGTAAAAGGTATTAGGAATTAGTTATGTGTTATAGGAAATGAAGAGAGAGAAGCACAAGCCAGTATTTCTACAGTAATTGTAAAAGGTCAGAAGAACCTTTAACAGTGGATTCTACTCATAGGCAGAAGCTCTGTGCATATAAATGGAAATGTTATAAAATGTGGAGGAAAAGCATGTTTTAGTCAGGAAGTAAATTGCTTGATAATTGGAAGATTCACTGAGTAAACATCAGGGAAAATACATTCTGGGGGAAAAAAAAATCATATGTGCTTATTTATAGTCATTTTTCAAAGGCACCACACAAAAGAAAGCTATCGGTACAAGAAACTTCCATATCCAGCAGAAATGGCTGTTACTACCTCTAGCAAAACTGGTTTAGAATGGGCTTTTATGTCTACTTTAGAAAGATTATTTTTTTTTCCCTAAGCTTATGGTTTCTGCGTGGCATTGATTCTGTATGGTTACACCAACAACGCTGGAAACATGATCAGAGAATAATCTTGTGATCTGGTGCTTTCATGTTTGAGATTCCTGACTTTCTTTCACGTAGGACTTGTGCAGTCTTGACTTCAGCTAAAACTTACAGTCGAGGCTGAGGTTTTTGTTTCCTCCAACCCCAATGTAACAACCTGTAGCTGTGTGTCTTTGCTAAATCTCCCAGAAAGCGTTGCTAAAGGAATTATGGTTCATAGTCCCCACGCTACGCTCTAAGGATTTGTCACTGGTTCCCAGTAAAGAGAAAAGAAGGATAGGCAAGGGAATCATCTGAAAAGGGATTGCTGGAAGAGTGGGAAGAAAAGGTAGGGCTAGAACTGAAGAATAATGCCCAGAATCCTACAGATTATTTTCTATGTTTTGATTTTCATTTGTGAATTGTTCTTGACTTTGTAGTTGTTATGCAATTACCAGAGGCACTTCAAAAGTTCAACAATTTTAAATTTTCTGTATTTTCCCTGTTTGTGTAGAGAATCACTGTGTATTCAGAAAGAAACCATAACAGCTCAGAAAGTAGTATAATTTCTTCATAGTAATTCTTAAAGATAACTAGTTTCAGAGTTAAGCAAATTAGAAATTATCTTCTGGATTGCTTACTGAATGTGAAATAGGCTGATCTTAAGCATGTCATGTCAGTAAAATCACCGTGATTATACCTCTTACTAACTGGCTGCATGTTTGGTCAAATTACTTGTTAAATTTGACTGAATTTAACATCAAACTCTGATACACTCAGTACAAGAGGACAGCTAACTCCCAGCAAGGTGTCCACATGCTGACTGCATCTCATAGGCAATTTCTTCATGTAAAGTTTAAGGTCTGATCCACTGTTCAATGCACCTTCAGCAATTTATGATCACAATGGAGCCACTCTGAATTTATTAGAAGTAAATGTGAATGACCAGGTTATCTACTCACTGAGTATGTGATCATCTCAATTCACTGAGCCATCTTTCTAGTTCAGTGGCATTGTAGGCAGATGCCAGAGAACTTCTACTGCTTGTCACTGTGCCAGCAGCACTACGGCAATTGTTATACAACTGTGCATGTTTAAAACTAAATCAAGTTTTAAGTTATTTTGAAGAATTGAGGCTTTGTGCCTCAGAATGCTAAAAGTGAAAGCAGGGAAATCCTGTCCTCTATTCAATATTTCAAGGTAATTAGATATAGATATGATAAATGAAAACAGGGAAACACTCATTTACAAGAAGATACTCAGAGGAAGCAATTGTTTAGGTGCAGAGGCATGAGGAGTAGAACAGGAACAGTAACATAGGGAGAATTTTAAGGTTCAGACTACTCAATTTCCTGCTATTAAAGGTAGCTAGGATTGTTGCCACACAGCAGTCTACATGAAATTTTCTGGAATAAGTAATTCTCTGTTTATCACTTGCTAATAAAATAGATATTTGAATAATTAGAGAACACCCTGTCTCAAGAAAAAATCTAAATAGGCATCAGGTATCTGTTACGTTTGTTGAGAGAAAGGCAAGAGAAGATACATTCAGAGACTATTGTAAATATTTCATTTTGTAGCTATTCCTATTGTTAAAATTTTAGAAAACTTAGGGCTTTGTTATCAAAAAAAGATGTAATGAACTGAAGAGTTTGTATACACGACAAATGTGTACATCAGAACTACTACACTGAAAGAAAGCTAGATTCCAGTGTTTAATTGTCACTTGAGACCATGTGTAAATCTGCACATGGGAGCAAGGTATATACTGACCAGGAAATTAAAAATACCCTCTTTTAAATATGGTTGTTATGTCTGACTGAGAGTGAGTTATGGTATAACCAGGGGATTTCAACTAAAAGCATGAAGTCACTATATCAGCTAAAGCACATTAAAGTTCTTCACGGAGTAAGGGCAAGCGGTAATCCCCATAAGAGCGCTTCCAAAGAACTGCAACATCCATTACTTTATAGCTGTCTCACTTCCGTAAAAACAGATTTATAAAGTGAAATATCATTTCCTCATGTAATTTTTTTTAATATAGTCTGTAACAGTCTAACAAGTCACACTTTCAGCATAATTAACAAGTAACCTTATTTAGTATCTAACTATTGCAAACCTGCTGTGTTAAATCCAGTTTATGGTATGTGCTTTTCTGAAAATGAAGGTGGAGAAGTACAGGTTGTATAACCACAGAAACATAGGGCTGAGAGAAATTTCAGGAATCATTTATGCCAAAACTCTTAGAGTACCACGTAGACCTCAATACTTGCCCAGCCTCTTTTCAAAACCTTTTGCAGATTATGCTGCAGCTGGCCTGCGGATAGCTTCCTTAGAAAAGAGCGTGCTGTATCTGGAAAGCATCTCAAAATGATTGGGTGGGTACATTCCTGTAGGGAGTCTTTGTTATAATGTTTAAAAACAATTGCTTTTTTTCATCTGAATCGTATATTAACCAAAGCATGTTAAAACTATTAAATCAGGCATTTACTAAAAAGCTCTCAGAATTAGTTTAAAAATTGAGTAATTAGACCCATGCTGCGATGACATTACTTTTCTGATATTATTTCCAATTGAAGCCCAGTTTCACTGCAGTACTTTCATTAGTTGCTGTATGTAAATTAACTGAGAAAGAATGCCGCGTGTTTTCAATTATATTTTAATGGAAAAGAACAAGTTATTTTCTTTTAGACTCTAAGAGTTAGTGGTAGAATATGTAGTATGCATAAAATTGGCTTTGGAATGATTTTCATTTGCAGAAGATTGGTTTGCAATAATTTATCTTTGTGAAGGGCTTATAATCAACTAGAACTCAGATTTACATAAGATTAGAGTTATTTTTAAAAATACCTGTAATACAAAGTACAACATAGTACCTTTTGATGAGCACTATTAGCTGGATTCTGTGACTTGAATGGGAGCTGGAAAAAGCTTCTAATGAGGAAGGTACTGTAAAAACAAATTAACCAGTGCCAATGACTGACAGCAGCTAAAAGAGCTTCCATCTTAAATATATCTACTTTGATACCGTGTGAACTACCAAAAGATGAAACAGTTAAATTGAGTGAATGTTCAAATCAAAAAAGCCCAACTCCTCAAGAATGCTAATGAAAAATAACTAAATACCAGAAATACTTATGACTCTTTAGCTGTAGAAGGAGTTTTAAATAAGAAAAGGAACTTATCATGCAGATCAGAAATAGTGATTAGTTTCTCTGAATTTTGTTTTATTTATCAATAAACATTAAACACCTGTTTCTGTGGATTTTCTTGATTAGATTATGGGGTTTCCTGTTTTACTGTGATTTACTCTGTGAGAATATATAAAACTTCAGATCATTCATTCTGGAGCTTTTCATGCAATATATAGAAAATTAGAGGTATTTTCTGTGAAAACTGCAACTTTGCACCCAGCTCATGTAGACCTCCATGATACATCCTGTATTTTGTAGGTGCAAGAAACTATCAATGAAACATGTTACTATGAATTAAAGGATTTTCATTTAGTTGAGATTTCAGCCACCTTCTCATTCAAATTTAAGGATAGATCAATATACGTCACCACTAAATTCATTCTCTCTGTATACAGTAACTGGGTCACATGAGAGAAACTAATGTAACACAAGGCTGAATTCAGAATGATATACTTCGATTACAAAAATCTGTAAATATTGGAATTCCTAAACAACTCTGTCCTCTGGACCCTTGCAGCATTCTACTGGGCTCAAGTACATCAGCTGCTGACTCAATGCAGCGTAATCATTGCTCTGTCCCTTTTCTGTACCTGTACTATGTCTACAATACAGGAGCTAGATGAGATTTGGAGTTAGGCAACCACTGAAAAACAATTTGTACTCAGCCTATATCTACATTGATTTTGATAGGTCTCTAGCATTTCATAATGATTTCTTGAAATTCACTGCCAGCGCTGGAATGTACAAGATTCCTACAAGTAGGAGGCTGGCTGGTGAGTCTGTAAAATTTGACAGCGTCGCATGCAGATGCTTGTTTCCATCCTGCAGCTGCAGGTTGCATTGGCACAGAGGTGTTCTTACTTGCTGGCACAATAAATACAAGGCTCAGTGAAGCAGACAGAGTTGTACCACAGGGGGATGACTTCGCTGGCTGCTTGCCCTAGCTCCTTACTGCTCAAGAAAAGGATACTCTGGTTTTCCTGCTCATGTTCCTTCATGATGTCCAATGTGACCACGTGCATCACGGCAGTGACTCTGAACCTGCCTTTTTATTGTGCTTACTAGTCCTGATTAGCACCCCACAGCTGCGCAGATGGTGCTCTGGGCAACAGCTCCAAAGTGCAAGGCCAGCCCCTAAACTCATGCTAGTTATGTTTAAGCTTGTTAAAAGCATGCTACTTGGGATAAAATGAGCCTCAGAAACAAAGCATCTTTAAAGTAACAAACAAACAAAGTAAAAAGTAAAAACGTGTCCTGGTTTAACCCCAGCCAGCAATAAGGACCACACAGTTGCTTGCTCACTTTGCCCCCTTCCCTGCTGGGATGGGGAGGAGAATTGGATAAAGGTAAAACCTGTGGGTTAAGGACAATTTAATAATTGAAATAAAGTAATAATAATTAACAATAACAATTTTAATTAAGAGGAGAGAGAGACAGGAATACAACCCAAAGGGAAAAAAAAGGAGTGATGGATGCATAATAGAGTGGCCCACCACCTGCTGACCAATGCCCAGCCAGACCCCAGCAGCAACTGGCTGCTCCCAGACAGCTTCCCCCAGTTTATATTCTGATCATAACATTCTATGGTATGGAATATTCCTTTAGCTACTTGGGGTCACCATGCTCTCTCCCAGCTTCTTGTGCACCTCCTCGTTGGCAGAGCATGGGAAACTGGGAAGCCCTTGATTTAGGGTAAGCCCTACTTAGCTACAACTAAAACATCAGTGTCTTATCAACTTTATTTCCATGCTAAATACAAAACACAACACTGCACCATCTACCAAGAAGAAAATCAACTCTTTCACAGCCAAAACCAGGGCAGCAGGTTTTAATTATTTTGTAGCTTTTATACTATCCTGTATTGTGTTTTCATTCTGATCAAGAACTTTATAACACAAGCAAGAAACAGAATGAGTTTTGGTGATGATCCAGACTGTAGATGTAGTCAAAGGCCATCTCTGACAGGCATCATGGAGGTATTTATCTTAAGCAGATTGTGTGGTGAATTGTTTTACCCAAAATGCAGTGGCTTTATTCTCAGATGCTAATGATCCCCCTTTTGTCCCAAGAATTTTCTGTCTAGTTCCAGGGATTTAGTCACCTCTGCACCCTCATGGTCTGTTCTAATGAGAAAAAATCCTCAAAGGTTTGTGCCACCTCCTTCTTTCTGATTGCATACGCCAATTACCTCCTGGCCCTTCATTGAAGATAATTCTTACTTCCTTTGCAGGCTTTGCTGAAATGTATAATTATGTCCTAAATAAACGTTTAATGACATAAAGCATATTCAGGATTGAAATGGAAACTCAAGTAAAAACTTGAATCGCATTTTAATAATCAGTTTTATTCTGATTAAGAAAAGGGATGATGGACTATCCCATTAAAAATAATCAGTTCCTGTAGTTGCCTTTTGTCTCATTTTGAGTTCTTTCTTGCTTTAGTAGTTTCAGATTTACATGTTGCTTTTAACACAATGCTCTCTACATATTCACTATATTATTTTATATATATATTTATATATAGTACAAGATTCAGTTGTGTACTACAAAGAGTTCACTGGATTACTAATAATATTAATTAATAATTGGTGTACTAGCTTCGCATTACCTCTTTTCCAGCAGTTATCACCTCTTGTTTCTCTATTCCTCTATGTTAGGAATTTTTATAATCCTTTCCAGTAGGTAGCTTCAGAAGTTTGGAAATGTTTTTTTCACTCTAACATAGTCAAATGGAAATATTGCCATTTAAAATTAATTGTGCATTCTCCATCCAGAAACTGTGTCCTAGCACTTGATTTAATGGTGAATAGTGTTTGCTGTGATTATCCAATGACCAGCAAAAGAAAAAAAAAGAAAGAAAATGGCAGCAGTTACTGACTCAGGAGAGGATCACTGAAAGATGCAGGGAGATGTAGCCACCTTTTACTTTACTGTAGCCTTTGTGTTAGAATATTAAGGAATAATAAACTATCAGCATTTAAATAAAGTTGCCGGATTAAGTACTGTTGTTGGTGCTCATACAGGTGCTGGAGAGCAGGCAGATTGACCTGGGAAGAGCATCATCCCGTTTGTGTAGGGGGAAAGGGCATCCCCTGCAAAATTAAATGGGAATGGCAGAGTTTAATAGCTTCAGCATCAGAAAAGACAAAGATGATATTTCTTTAATTTGCAGAAATATTAGACGTCAAAATAGAAGTATGACATTGGTCATTTACTGAAGCTGTGAATCTAGTTGTTTTAAGTGTAAAATAACAAGACTGACTTGTTCAAAATATAACTAGGCAAAAGCTTCTGATTTCAGGACAAGAAGAAAGCAGGTACTGCAGACGTTTAAAACCAAAGAAAAGACTGACAAAAACAATTTCATTTTTTTAAATCTTTTTGATAACTTCAGTGGATTTGGGACTTACCTGGGAAGGTCTTATAACTAACAAATATTCACACCATTTCATTTTGGCAGACATGTTTCTGTAATGAAGAACTATCCTAGATAAAGTAAAAAAAAAAGGGGGGGGGGGAGCTGTTTTTTCCAGTGGCAAAGTAGAAAAATGAAATATGGACGTGTGTGAGTGTGTGTGCGCGTGTTAACATGCAGACATACACATCGCCATTAAAAATAACTTTTTAACATTTCTGTTACGCAGCAGCTGTTGCTACTGGAGAAATTATTCCATTTACTCTGCTTGTTACGAGGCTGGTATATTGGAAAAGTCCATGCGGTTAGTAGTAATGTGTTGGTTTAAAATCAGCCTCTTAAGCATAGCTTTATCAGAGAAACAAAGGCAGACTGGGGCTTCTCCTCGCTATTCCACTAGCTTCTGGTCCTGTATTTTTGGGCTTCTGAGTGTCCACCACCCCGCCGAATGTGGGTTGATGTGCTCAGTGTCCACTGCTGCTCTTCCCGCAGCCGTTTCCCTGCCCACCTTCCCACCTGCCAGCCCCCCCCCCCCCCCCGCCCC
>JAVJGJ010000034.1:20576788-20590448 GCA_035590215.1 Microhierax caerulescens
TGATAATTTCCCTGTTTTCTTGCTTTTATTGAATGGTTTCAGACATAGAGTTTATTATCTCTGCTTGAATGATCAATTATTCTAGTATTAGCTAATAAAAGATTAGAAGTCAAAAGGTATATCATATTTTTGTTTGTTGATTCTTCTCAGATAATTAATTTGCTTGCTTGCTCATTTTTAATCCTTGTTAGCTCTCCACAGTGAAATTGTTTCACTTTTCTGTTCCTTTGGCACAGTTTCAGAGGGCAATAATCTTAATTTAGGAGTTTACACCTATACAAAGTTTTTGAGATCGACCACTTTTTTTTCTTTTTAAACAGGTTTTATTCTCCCCACTTTTTTGGGGGCTCTTGATATTGGTAAAAAAGCTGATGACTGTGAGAAGTAATATGCATCTTTTAATCTCTAGTAATGTCACTTCCTATGAAAACTGCAGGAGGGGAGAAATTCCTTAAGTCAAAGAAAATATCTTAATCAGAATATAAAGAAACTAACTTTAAAAAAGTCAGGGAACTGAACTATAGCATCTATTTATCAGTTTTTCAAGATTTAAAAACATATTTCTCTTTCATATACATACAGAATCAATGACACTATATTTAGCTCAAAAGAGTGTTTAAAATTCAGTAGAGGGGAGGAAATCATATTAATGTTGAGAATATAAAATACTGTAGTAGGAAATAAAGAGTTATGGTAGTGTGTAAAATGTGCCATGTAGTCACTGACATATACTGTAATATGTATAGGTATGTATATACACATTATCCAGGTAATTTATCACCTGGAGTCCATTTTTTTCAGTTCATTAAGTTTGCTTTATTGGTTCCTCCCTTTTTCTTTCATTCAGCCTCATCTCACGTACACATTGTTATTTTCAACAATCTCATTACGTGGTCTCTAATAAAAACCGTAGGTCTTTTAACACTGCTGTTGGACGAGTGGCTTTGTTGCCTTAACACTCAATTTCTATGAGGCAAAGTCTAGAAAATGCCACCAATTACACGTGTTTGGTACATGACCATTTTAAGGATGCTTTTCTTTAGTCCTCTGTTTCAGTCCATTTAGAAAGTTCTACATTGGATGAGCTCTGCTTGTTTCAGTTTTTGGTTCAAAAGCACCAATATGAAAATAGTATCTTAAGTTTTCCTAAGTTAAGGTGAAATTTCAGTAAGATACTACTTTTACGTATTTTCATTGTGTGATAACAGAATTTACAGCTATTTGTCTAAAGAATTAGCCCGCACCCCACAGAAGGACTACAGAATACTTCAGTTGTCATGACCTGGGTTCTCAATCATAGAAACCAAAAAACCCTCTCCTATTCTTAGCTAATCTATACAGAAATACATAGATAACTTTTTTTACAGAGATAAAGGTGACAAATTTTAGTATCGGTTACAATTAGCACCGACAATCTACCTGTACCTCAAACTGGAAAGATGAGCCGCATACCTACTTAGATATGGGAGCAGAGTTTTGGTCTGTAATCAGTTCCAGTCACAGTCATAACACGTTTATGTAGATATGAGGCTGGCAGAAGGCTGCCAAAAAAGTAAAAATATCACCACATTAGAATACGTGTCTTCCAGGTACTTTATTTTAAAATTAAGTTATTGTTTTATGAAGTGCATCTCTACTTTTTGTCGGTCATGAAACTTAGAAAATAAAATCTGTTTACCAGAAAGTTAAGGCATGGTATGATGTACATAACAGAGATTTATTTCTGCATGAGCCATATAGCTTGGATTTATTTTACTTAACAGCAGTTTGTAATAGAAGAGCAAATGAACTTTTAACAGTGGAAAAGAAAAACTTCTAATACGCTGTACAGAAGGCAATTTTTAAATTGCAAATCATTTTTAGACTCTCACAAGCCCTTTAAGTCCTGATTCCAGCAACATGTAAGTTTTAAAAAAGTGCTTTTAAGAGTTGCTTATAAGAAGTTGTTCTTTATTTCCTTTTGGAGGCATTACATCTATCATATTGTACTCTTAGTCATTCCTTGGGCTCAAGTGCAGCATTTGATGTGGACGATGTTGCTTGTCCAAAATGTGCACCTGGGAAATAATAGGGAAAGATTTCAAATGCAGTGTTTTATTACAAACTGGGGTGGGGTGGGGGGTGTGGGGATTGGTTTTGGTTTATTTATTTATTTATTTATTTATTTTTATTCCAATGTACTCAGCAGTTTCCTCTGGAAACCTGTAACTAGTATCTGAAAACCAAGAAGTTAGTCTCATGCTCAAATCAACAGCTTGTAACTAGCGATCAATATCCAAGCACAAGTCTAAAAATCCTGCCTTTAGACTCTTACAAGCGCCTGCTCTCAAATGAGAATTTGAGAATGAAAAGTGTGGCTCTACAGGGCATTTAGAGCCAAATAGACAATAGTTTGATTCCTAGTTAACTTTTTACTTCTTTAAAACATGCGGCAGTGGTCAATGCATCACTGGCTCTGTGTGCTGTACTGGGCTCATTACACATCCTTTGGCTGTATGTCTGTTAATGTCGTTAATGCTTTCGTGCCGTTTTGCATGACATGAACCTGTACTACACGGAAAAAAGTGGGTTTTCCCTGTAGTTACTATGAGGGAAAATAGCGATCAGACTACATAAAGACATTTCAAGGTTGTTTCCCTGGGAAGGTTTTGTTTTAAACAATACTAAAAAAAATGCTATATAAATAAATTATGGAACTATAAACCTTTCAAGATAGTGACAATTATTGAATCTGTTTCCAAACAATATTCCTGAAATAACTGTGGCAAAAGTTTGCTTTCATCTCTAGCTACAGTACCTTTATGACAAGATGCCAACATATGTAGTAGAACTTGCATTGTATCTGTCTCTTGAGGGTTGAACAAACTTGACAGTCCTGAGAGAATTATAAGGGCTTTATGATGACAACCTAGTGGGGAAAAAAAAGAAAAAAGAAAAAAAGGAGAAAAAATGTTTGACTGTGAACAAAAGAGAACAAATACAAGGAGATAACAGACAAAGTGTATGTAAAGTGAAATTCATAGAGAATGATGTTTAAAATTAAAGAAAATTTTATCATATTTTGATTTTTGTTGGGTTTTTTAATCACTTTTTGGGTTTTGTTGGTTTTTAACCAAGAATGAGTTAAGGTCCCTAAATCCTCTGTGGCTAAAACAAAATAAAAACCTTTTCTGTGTTTAATCACTATGAATTTTAACTCCCTTGCTATGTTTCATGCTAGATAATTGAAATAGGAATATATATGAAATTTTCATCTCTAAGATACTAAATATAGATTGAAACAGATTCCAAACACCACATTGGTTTCTGATCTGAAAAAATAATTCAGTTGCCAGGAAGGAAACAGGAAAAAACGTCAGTGACAAATACTCTTGAATACTCTTATAGCTCCATTGACTCTCCTCTGCTTCATGGTCCTTTTACTTCAGAGTAGTAAATCATCAAATGAGATTTTTATATTGTATTTTAGTGTATTTGAAAGATGAAATGGAGTTCAAGAGATTCCTCAGAGTTCTTCTAATCTATTCCCTCTAGAGTTTGGAGGGGGGAGGGAACCTGCTCTTTAGTGTCTGTTTTGGCTCCTGACCTATTCTCTCCAATCTTTCTCATTTTTATGGAATATTGTTAACAAAGTGTGTACAATATTGCCTGGGAAAAACATGCCACAGTGATTTTTCTTTATTTCTAAAGTGTATTTGATTCCATCTAGCAGCTGCAGGCTCCCTTTTTCACAAAAGAATCTGATTACTGACTGTGATTAAAATGAATTTTTCTTTATATGATGAACTGTTTTTCCCAACTGTGAATCTAACAAGCACATGTTTTTCTGAGTATCAGTGTTATACTTGAAGTTGTAAAGACACAATCATCACAAGACTTTTTATTTACTATTGTTCAATACAAACAGTGTAGAGTGAAAGAAAATAATGAGGTCTTTGATAATCAATTCTTATCAGAAATGTCTTGGGCAGAATGTGGTTTTTCAATTATCATCAGTTGTTCGGTAGCTGTACACACTGGCTTTTTTTTTTTCATCTAGAAGTGCTGATTTTATCTTTATTTTAAGAAAGATTAACTTACATTTGAATGCTTGAAATTAAAAATGTTCCTACTTGGACTGCTTTCTTGACAACTGGCGTTATTTCATCTTCCATGGTTTTACATGTAAGCACTGTCATAACAACTATTGAGCTAAACCTTTTAGAAGGAAAAACTCCAAGGTAAGAAAACGAGGCAGCTGGCATGTAGAGGTTTGGGGAATTTGAGGGCAGGACTTTTGTTTTTAAGGAGTCCGTGAGAATAAAGAAGCAGGTAATGGGTAGAATAACCTAGCCATTCTCTAGGAAAATAATGCTTCCAAATGTTGGAAGAAATTGGATCAAAGATGCTGGTTGGTTATGGGAGGAGGGAAGAGGGATGGAGAGACAGCCGCCGAGACTGCTAATGTAAACCGTTGCATCGAAATATTAGCTCTAGCTTTTAAAAGGGACCAGCTGGAGGCTGAGCAGCTTGAAAAGATGAAATGTTGAGTCCATTTGGATTTTTGGATCTCTTTCCAACTCTACAGCTTGCACCCCAGAAATAAAGACCTTTTGCATTTCTTTTGCTCCACAGCTGTAATTATTGAGACAATGTCTTTGAGGGGAGGGGAAGGTATCCTAAAAAGCAAAAGCAAGTTTTGCCATATAATAATGGTGGTTCATAATAGATTATCAATACATTTATGGTGTTTTAACTTGCCCAAATAGAGTATAGTCAAAAATCTCTGAGCTTGGACTTATCTTGAGTTGACAGAACAAGTCATTCAGTAATTAATAGTTATCCCTTTGATTAAGGTATGGCAGGGGAAAGGGCAGTTTGCAGGTGGTGTTATACTTAATTTTCCCCAACATGTTTTAAATTTATTTTTAATTAGAGCTGTGTTATAAACTGTATAAAGGTGATAAACCGGTCTCTGTTTTCCGAAAGAAATAATTAATAAGCTGTATTTTTTTTAAATGCTGTACTTCAGAACCTCTTTCTGAATTCCAGAAGTAATGTCATCAAATTGTACCTTAGTTCCAGGTAACAGGGATAAATAATTTGTACATATATAAAAGCAAGTTGCAGCTCAGTAGTTTTATAGAGAGGTGAGGTAAGATGAGACTGCTGGAGAATCCTGGAAAATCTACATCCAGTTTCTGGGAACAGGGTCTGTTCACTGCTACAGAGCAGAGATGATGCCCTGCTTTATACCCTATTGAAAGAACCGTTAGGATTATGTGAAGTTTCCATGTAAAGCACATTGTGTTCACCTCTGTCCCTTTTTCATGACTCTCCTAGTATGGAAAATGGGGGAACAGAAAAAAAAAACCCATATTTCGTGTTGTGCTTACGGTCTTAACATCTCTGAACTTTCTTGCTTAGAAAACATGTCTCTCTTAGAAAAGGCAGAGATATATAGCTGACAGCCCACCTCAGGGGCTGCATCTCCAGTGTTAAGCTGGGTAAGGCAGGGCAAGGCTGGCTAGCTAGCTGGGGTGGGCGAATGGGCCAGGGGCAAAATAAAGGCTCCTCTTCATCAGCCCGTCCATATGCCATTGACTTTTCATATTGAGCCTTTGCAACTACAGAAATGGTTTTCGTGATATGTGCTCAGAAAAATTCAAACCGAGCAACTTTTTCCAATGTGCCAAAACCACCGGAGTGCCACCGGACCAGGGATGCCAGCTGGTGCCTTGGAAACGTTCACAAAAGATGCTTTGCTGTACCTTGTAACTTTGATTCCAAAATTGCTCTTAAAAGGTCTGTGTGTTTGTGCACGTGGTGAAAGTGTAGGAATGGAAAACAATTTTACTAAAAACTGTGGTCGTCCCTGGAGATTACAAAGTAGTGTAGTGTTTATTGACAGTCAAAGGGAAAATGCTACTATGAAGTAGCCTCATATTCGCTTATAAAGGCCAGAATTCTCTAAAAATTGTTGCCTAGCACCATCTTCTGAGCACACCCTGCACTGCAAACTGTTAATGCTGAGCTGCCTGCACCACTGTGCACTCCACAGGACAAAACCCCCGCGCTCAGTACCTGCCTGTCAGCCACTACATCATGAGCAAACGTGTCCAGTTTGCTGAGCTAGAGGGCTCGTGTTATTAATAACCGTTTATTATTAAGAATGTGTTTAACAGATGCATGTTTTCCCTAATTAAAAACTTCACTGGCAACCATCCAGTAACTCGAAGGAAATCCACAATGAGAAAATCCTCTGTAGGAAATGCAGTATGTGCCATGCTGTTGATAAAAAAAAAAAGGTCTCACATTACTGCACAGGTTGAAGAAATACTGACATAGTTTCTATAAGCTTTGAACGTAGGCTACCCAGTCCTTGGCTTCTGTAATTCTAAGACATCTAGCACAGATCAGTTAAGATTGTGGTTTAGCAAAAATGTTTTATGCAAGAAATGAAAAATTATACTATATTTTTGTCTGCTTTTTCTTTTTTTTTTTTTTTTTTTTGCTTTTCAGTATTGCTCTTAATAGCACAAAATAATTTCTGGGCTATATATTTGGCAATATATTATAAGGATGTTGCAATATTTTTGTAATAATCTATTTTGCAATAGAATAGAGAGCTCTTATGATGCTTTAAAGTTTGAAAATTACGTGGCCAAAGAGTCACCGTTTTAAAAGTGCACACAAATTGAGGAGGTTGTAAAAAAAACAAGAGAAAAAAAAAACAAACCAAAACAGAAAACACCTACAAGAAGGTTACCTCTGTTGGCCTCATAAACATCAAAACTGAAAACAATACGCATACGAATCTGTAAAGTTCAGAATAAAAGTACATTTCCAGAAGAAGAGAGAAAACCTAGTTAAAGATGAAAGCCGTACAAGTGTGTTATTTTGATAATATATGTATATATCAGTCACATAAGTGTTCTAAAGGATGCTTCACTCTCAAAGGAAGGAGATCAGAGAACATTTCGGTTTCAGGTGACTGCAGTCAGTTAGATAGCGTTCTTTTGATTGTTGTGACTTCTAGTAGTTATTGTAATTTACTGGAATTTACTCAACTTCTGCTGTGAAATTTATTCAGGGAAAGGGACAGTCTCCTTCTACCGAGTTTATCTATGGAATAGAAGGTAAAGCAATAATCTGCTAACAGAACGCCAGTCTGTCAACTGACAGTTCAAAGGCACTCTCATTTGTTATTGTTTCTACGTATCAGGGTTGCTTGGGTTTTGCGTTTTTTTTTTTTGAATATATATTTTTTTCTGCCTGCATTTAATGAAGGAGAGAATGTGAGAGTCTGCCGCTCCAATGGGTCAGGGAATGCCACTTAAATTACAGGCACAAAAAGAGATAACACAGAGTAAATATAAGATGGAGAAAATCCTGCCTTGAAAAGCCAAAATTCTTACAGTCACCTAGCTGATATTTTGGTTTTGTATCCAAATGCGCAGAGTCTTGCCCAAAATTATACTAGTCTTCATACCCACTCCCCATTCTTCAGCACTTCTTGTAACTTTGAAAATGCCGAAATAATTTGGGTTAAACTTTAGTGTGTTTTCTGTAAATTGAGACTTTTTTGACATTGAGTTTGATTGAAACATTCATTTTCTCAGTGAAAAGGACAAGTGGAATGGAAAAAGTCTTGTTTTAAACTTCCTGCTGGAGTAACATGCACACACATTCAGATGTAATTTTTCTATTAAATATAAAATATTAATCTGTATTTAAAATACCATATTTAAAAGATCATTCCTGGACAGTCTTACCCAAATGAGTTGTCCAAGCAAGAAGGGAGTGATATATTTTCTTCTTAGTCATATATGGTTGGCTCGTTAAAATCTGAATAGTGTGAAGTTATTGTCATCCTCTTCTGAATGCTCCATAAATATGATTATTCATGCACAAGAGAATAGAGCGTTTAATTTTTTTTTTTTTTCATATGAAGAATTGCGATGGAGGTAAAAAAAGTCCTCAGGGATGTGGGAATGAGGAAGAAAAGGTGTGTAACTTTTAATGACTCCATGTGCGAACGGTGCAGCAGAGCTTTAACGAAAAGAGAGAGATGATAGTGGTGAAGATACACAGAGATATGATAATGGTTAAGCTCAACCTTCAGTCTTTCCCAGAATTGATTTCACAGGGGCAGTGGTATCCTTGCTTCCCATAGATCACATTATAAAAAATACAGTTGCTGGTCCATTTCATGTAAAGATTATCACCCAGTCCAAAGAAGAGTAAGGTGCTTTAAGGGCCAGAGCTTAAAAAGAAAAAAAAACCACAATGATTTTGGGGGGGGAAAAAAAAAAAAAAAAAAAAAAAAAAAAAAAAAAAGAAATAGCACAAATAATCATTCTGTCAGTGAAAGTCCTGATAAAAAGCACTGAGCAGTACCAGGTCAGAGATAAGGGAGGATGGCTCCCTCCCATGCTCTGCCGGTGAGCCAGCTGTATGTGCAGCTGTCAGAGCACCTAACAAGCAAAGATGCTATGTAACTATTGCACCTACTCGTGTTTGGAGAAACAGAGGAAATGTGAAGGGATGACACCTCATCAGAGAATATCTCTAGTGTTTCCTTTCACCTAATAATGTCTAAACATCTCCAAATTCTCTCCAGTTTGCTTTTCTTCTCTCTTCCTGTTAGGTGTCCAGTTTCCTTTTGTGAATTGCTGGTTTCCTTTCACATGAGTTTTCACTGCTGCACAAATAATGTTGAAGAAAAAAAAAGCCTAAAACAAACTTTAGTACTAAAAACACTGAGGTACTATTTTCTCTAGAAAATTCAATTGTGCTATTTTATTGCTTAAATTCAAGTACCAGCTCAAATTTTATTTTGATGCTTTCTAACACTTAAGATTTTAGTCTCATGGTAATTCTTGTTATGTCATCCTAAAACTGATTATTTTAAAATTAATTCCAGATGCGAATGTGTAATATTCCTCTTATTCTTTACAACTTGAAATGAACTTTCATATCAACAGCTCCAAACAGGGTTGCCAGCCCGTGCACAACCTGATTCCCAGCTGTTCAGTTGCACATATAAGTATCTTGGAAAGAAATGGAAACTTCATCACTCCTGATTTCCATGGCACCTTAACAGCAGATCTCTCAGTACCACCTTTTCAGCCAGAGACTGAAGCTTGGGTTGTCCACATGTAGTTTTAAAATCCATTCTTCCTCAGACTAACCACTTTATAAGGTTGCGTTCAGATTGCCCTCTGACTTCTCTGCTTCCTACCCTTCCCATCTTTTCCATTTCCCCTTACCCATATTTATCTTTGTGGTGTTTCTATAACAAGATACAATCTTAAAGTTAGAATTTTAAAAGTGTACTAGTTACCACAGCCTTGCCATAGGAATTAGCAGACCATCTCATCACACAACACGCATATGCAAATATTCACATACTCTGCCTCCGCGGCTGTGGTTCATGGTAGGGAGATTTGTCAAACTCATAAATGTAGCTGCATGGTGCCAGCTAAAAGTATGCTACAATTTTTCTTTCTTATGCTATGTGTTAAATAAGCAAAACTCTTGACAAAATTTCTTCATAGAACAGTACAGAAATACAGGAAGCGTATTTTTTTTCTAATACTCTTTCTGAGACTATATTAAACTGGAAATGGTAGTATATTTAAAGATGACTTTAAGGGGATCGTTTCTATCTAGATGTCTATCCTAAGTGTCTCATGCCTTGTTGACTGATAAAGCATTTCAAAAAGTTTGCAAGGGAAGGAGGGGAAAAAGGCAGGGGCATTCTGTCATCTCTGCAGTTCTAACCTTTGCAAGCCATGCGGCTCTCAAAGGCTGGCGCTGTGTGTTTGCGTTACGGTACTCATCCACAGCTGCCGTTCTTCAAAACTCACCTCTTCTATGCTCAAGCCTTTATTTTCTTTCTTTACTGTAGGCTTGATTAGTTTTTTAGATATGGCTTTAGATTTTGTAAACCACTCAGCTAAGTCCCCACGCCTGCTCTCTCACTTGAGGTTGTGTGCCGCCTTTTACACTAAGCAAATTTCAAATTCCGTGCAGAGGCTCTATGAGGAAGACCCTCTGGTACTGGCAGTTTACCAGTGTTTGCTCTGATGTGCCTCTTGCACTTACGTTGACATAAGTTCCACATTGTTTGTATATTTTAGAGTTTTTACAATGGGCATTCAACATCGGTGCTTTCCAAACAAGAGTGGAGTAAGCGGGGTTACACGAAATGGTGATGTGCTGCTATAGAGGAGCATGACAAACGTATGAATTAGAGCCTGAATGATGAGAGTAGTGACCCTCTTCCTCTGATCCACACAGGTCTTTATTTATATATAAAAAAGCACACATGGCTGTTGCACAACCAAAACAGGGATGGACATGAATAGGGAAAAAAATGTCAGTATTTTTATTTATAATGTTTGAAAGTTTGTATTTGATGCAAAAGATGTTCTACGTAGGTGGTGAGGCAGGCTCTCTATAGGACAGGGGAAGAGAGAGAGAAAATTAACATCTGCCTCACACTCGCAAAAGTTTTACTGTGCAGATTCACTGCCAAGCCTGGTAGTAGACCCTCTTGCATTTGCTTCAGATTATTGATTTGGTGGGAAATAAAAATAACTTTCTCTGAGATGAATTCTCTAACCCATGGTCTCTAAACCGTAGCTGGTTTAGGTTTGTTCCCCACTTGCTTGGCTCTTCTTGTTGTTTTGTGATGATAGGGTGGTGGTTGGTTTTGGTTGCTTTGGTTTTTGGGGGATCCTCTCCACAGAAATACACACGAAATGAAACCAGTCATGCAATAAAGCTTGTTTCTGGCCCACCAAGCTAGCAAGGGATTTGTGTGTTGATCTAGAAATTCACAACTAAATGAAGGTTAGTTCTCCGCTGATACACTGGTAAGTTGTTGTATGGTAGCCTCCTGTAATGTCCCCAGAAGAAATCATCCTACTCTGTACTGTGCTCTCAGCCTTCTGATCAGCTCAGGTTTCATAGAAAGGGCATCCAGAAAAGACAGTATTGGTAACTATTTGTGACTCTTAGAAAGAAAAAAAATGAACTTTCTCTAAAACCAAGTGCTAGAAGGAAGGTAAATTTCCATTTACGTGGACTAGATGCAGTAAGGGCTCTAAGACAGGATCTTTTGTTCTTTTAGAGTACAAGAATGGGATTGATGTGTTCTATTCCTGAAAAGATGTAAAAAACACGAAGTTGTTAAAATATAGTCTAAACTTTCTTAGCAGAGAAATTAAAGTTTATTTGAATGTAGCATGCTATATATAAACATAATTGATTTTTAAAGTTAAAAATGTTTATCTTTTATAAATATGCTTATGAGATTTCATCTTTAGAAGCGTTCAGTAGGATTAATACTCTTTTTTTTTTTTTTTTTTTTTTAAATAGCATATTGCTGAATTCTGAAAACACAGTATTCTATTAGGAAAGTTAGTCTATATGTTCAGGGAATTTTCATCTCTGTCCTGAATTTTCTGATACTGACAAACATAGCAACATAACAAACACCTAAGCAGATACTCTTCAAATATTGTGCTTTACAGCATGGAATATCTTACATACATTCTTTTTTCTAAAATACACTTTCAGCATTTGAAATTATATTAAAAAAAACCCCAACAAACAAATGAGTGCAAAACAAATCAAAACACTCATTAGAAATTGGCACACAAAAAGGAAATATCATGCATGTGGAATATTTTGTGCTGTTTTCAGATGATTCTTTTCTCATTCTTGATTCTTAGCATTCCCTTTGTTTCAAATAAAACATAAACGTGCTTATATAAATGGTATATAACATTACACAGTGGATGTGTTTTTTTTCTTATCATATTTCTACTGTACATGAGAGAAAGCTGGTAATCTTCAGCTGAGGTCAAAGACTGTCATATCAATATGATATAAAAATTTCATTTTGTAAGTTATATTCAAGGAATGTAACTATATAATTGTTTTAAAATGTATGTTATGGTGATTATCGCAAGAATAGTCAAATAATTTTAACACATACTGACAGATGGTTAGTGGGCAAAGACAAATCCATAAATAAGCTGACACACTGATCAGAATTGAAATATCACATATCTATGCACTGTGAAAATAATTGCAAATTATATTTGCATTGTGTTTTGACAAAAGAGGTTTCTTCCTGTTGGCACATACTTAGTAACTTAAAGATACCTTAGCCCTACTCTTAACTTGCACTATTCCATTTAACATACTGCTAAAAGGGTGTATTCTGTCACAGTACTAGCAATGCTGGCGGTTGAATAGCAACCGCATTCTATGCTTCTTTGATTTGATTATAAATTTAGTAATTTAATTTTTGAATATAGAAATGAAGTTACTTCTGCTGAGACTATTCTGTTGCCAGTGATATTTATGGGCAAATATTTCCTTTTGTGTATTTTTCTGTTGAAGGTGTTTCTCTCTTATTTATTTTCATTTGCTTAAAATATAAAAGCTCTTTTTATAAATGTCAGTGTTCCTGCCAACATAGAAAAAAGTTTATGAAATCTTATCCACCCGTTTACCACTTTACTACTGCATTTTATATATAACAGATACAATTTTGTAACAAACTGGAACCCTTTAAACATATTGAAATTTTATGTATTAAGCATAGTAAAATAATTCACTTATGCAAAACTCTCTGATTTTTGTAATGCAGGAAGACACTTTTGTGCTCTAATAGCGTAATGGCTTAGAGATAAGTACTCTCTATCATGGACGGCTGCTAAGATGTGTATAGTCTGTACTGCTTTTGGGAAAGGTTTCTTATCTTCCTGACTCAGTCTTCATGAAACTCCACGCAGTTTAATTTCACAATATTTATAATCCTCAGGGCAACTTCACAACAACAACACATGCTCCAGCTCTCCCAATATTGACAGGAACTTCCTAAAAAAAGAAAAAAACAAAAGGAAAAGAAAAAGGAGGAAACTTTTTAAGTAGACTCCTATGGATAGGACTAGAAGAAATTATTTTCAGATTAAAAAAAAACAAAACAATTTGTTTATTTAAATTAATAAACGCTAAATTAATAAATTAAATAATTAAATTAATATTTAGATAATTATTTAGATTAATAAATGCTAAAAAAGTTAGATTGAATTAAGACTCTAAAAACAGTTTTGGTTTTGGGGAAAAGGCTTGAGCAGCTATTGAGAGTTGCAGGAGTGCAGGCTGCTGTTGTTATCCTAACTTTTGTAAAAGACCTACACATCCCATGTTCCAATCCCACGGACTGTGTAGCTGCAAAAGGATCTTGACAGTTTTAAATATTCCCTCTTAGTCTCCGCTGTGGTGGTCATGAACACGAAAACTGGAAAGTGCCTCCAGGAGAGGGCATTGCTGGCAAACACGTCAGCTCTAACAGCAAATTTAAGGGCTTCAGGCACAAAATGATGGTGCAACCTGGCCCCTTGGCCGTGCGCTGCCTCCACCCTTCAGGCTGAAACATCCTGGAGAGTTATTTCACGGAAGGGGCAACCAAGATTTTATAAAAAACCGACTGCAGTATTACTACATCCTAATATCTAATTTTTCACAAAACTGGTGATTATTCTGCAAAACAGTAATTTTTGTTTTGTCCATTACAGTAACACAGGGTGGTGGGGCTGGACGGGGCCCCGGGAGCCCACCGAGCCCAGCCCCCGGCTAAAGCAGGGTCACCTGGGGC
>JAVJGJ010000034.1:20594326-20636960 GCA_035590215.1 Microhierax caerulescens
CCAGGCTGGAGACAGCTTCTATCAGGAGTGATTGAGAACAGAGGCAGGATCAGGCTGGATTTCCTCTCTGACAAAGTGGTTTCCTGCATGTTGCTGTGGAAGGTACCAACAGGAGTTTCTGGTGAAGTTTACGCTGAGAACATTTCCTCTGAGATACAGTGGGGACTTGAACAGGCACTTCTGCCTCTCTTGGACTTTTGAGTTAACAATTAAAATCATGTCAGTTTTGAATGCAAAACCCCGACGTGTATGTGAAGATATTTGCAAATATCTGTTTGCTGACATCTTTGTTCCTGCTTTTTATCTTTCTCTTTCTCTGCAATTTAAGAAGTGAACAAGGAAGCCAGTGGTAGTTTTAGGATAAATGCAGTTGTCTGCCTGCAACTGTAATATTCCCAGCCCCTACAAACTGTCATTGCTAAGAGCTTTCCACAGATTTAAATAAGAAGCTTGGCTCAAGCCATGCTCTGCAACATAACCTGGGGCCTTCTGCAAGGATTTCGTATTTCCAGCACCAGACTATGTTACTGAAGAAGGAAAACAGAATTCTGCTAGGCATTAATTTGCAAATTGTTCTTCCTCATGCTGAAATATAGCTACTTTCAAATAGGAATGTACAACAAAGTGTAACACACTGTTCACTAGAGGTTACACAGTGGATCGATACATGTGCCTGTTCCTATGTTAAAGTGTTTGAGTGGCTTTAGTGTCTTAGGAGGATGTTTAAATAAGTTTTGAAAATCTTATTGGGAAAACCAATGCACAGTGAACACATGATCTCAGTGTATTTAAGCAACTGATGAAGGGCAGAATAAATCTAGGTAAGATAAGAGTTATAGAAGGCTGTTCATTCCATAGCTAATTATTAGACTTGTCTTCCTTTCATTGAATACACCATATATCTTTAGCTTTTTAAAAATTATGCTTGACTGTGAACTTGTATGTTAAAGTTGTAGATGCATGTGGGAGCTATAAAATGGCAGAGGAATGACTGTTTCTGTACATGTTCTTTCACATGGTACTTCCCTAGACACAGAGATTTAAAAGTTTAAACATAAACTTGGAATATTTTTTAAAGTAGCTGACCTAATATACCTGTAGGTTATATTATAAGTAAAATTCTGATATGCATGTAATAACATTTTCAGATTGCTATAACTTAGAAGGGCTGAAATATGTTTAAAACATGACTGCAAGTTTGAAAACAGTTTACTATACAACAGAGGAAAAGCCTTTCTTATTTTTGTATATTTTTTCTTTGTTTTCTTGAGGTGATTAATTACTATAAGATTGAAAAGAAAATTCAAGAAGCTATATTTCCCAGGAAGGAAGCAAATGAAAAAAAACCAAAGAGAGTTTTTCCTGTTGACTTACTTGCTATTTAATGCTGCAACCCCTACGGTGCTTCTAGGGGTTGACATGCTAGCGACATAATTCCATTGCCGTGCTTGTGGGTCCCATCTTTCTACAGTGTTAAGGTAACTCCATCCATCATGGCCACCAACAGCATACATTGGTCCTTCAAGCATTGCTACTCCTTAAAAGACAGAATTTGGGACAAATTACAGTATCTAATAATTTCAGTAACCAATAGTGTATTAACCTCATGTTTTAATTCCCTGTATGCAGAAAAGTGATTTCAGCAGGTATTAAACTATCTAAAAGCTACCTTGTCATCTGGCAGAATAAACAAAGATAAACAAAATATTCCATCTACAGTCTTCTTCCGAATAAGCATTGCCTTCTGCCAAAAGGTTAGAGGAAAGCTGCTTTAGTTCTGATCTCTTCTTGGAGGACTTTTATCTCTTCCACTTCTGTTGACCTGGAACAAACTTGAGCCCCTAAAGGAGAAGCAATGTTATTCTTTTAAAGAATGGCAAAGGTTGAGCCCAGCAGTAAAAAATATTCCCAGACCATCCACCTGTTCCGAGGCAGCTGAAGGTCTGTAGTCCTGCCAGCGTGGAGCCCGAGTGCGTGGGTAGCTGCCTGTCCTTCCTGGCTAAAGTACCGTAACATTTTAATGCCTGCAGGGGAACACCCTTTTGGAGAAGAGCTGGGCTTGTACCCGTAGCCCTTGAGGCACAGGAGAGTGAACTTGGCCGTCTGCAAGGCTCTGTGTGGACGTACCAGTGTCTCTGTCCCCCTCTGTAGAGAAGGGCCTTGGTGCTTCCCCTTCGGGGAGATGCTGCTGCTGCTGTTTGCTTCCTTTGTTAGGTAAGGCAAAATGTTTGAGTCTGGCTGCTTAAAAGCTTTCTAAATCTGTCTTTTTCAGGCCTAAATATACATGGCCTGATTTTTTCAAAAGTGTTAACTCTCCACTAAATCATATGAAACTAGTAGGAGCTGTAAGTGTAAGGCAGCTGTGCAAACCAGGCTGATGCACAGGTAGAAGCCAAACTTTGAGCGATCAGATTTAGCACTGTGACCTACTTGTTGGGCAAAACTATGCCCTGCAGTTGGTAATTGTAAGGACTGCAATGAAAATTATTTAATCTGTTTCATCTTCTTTCCCTTTACCACCTACTAGTATTTGCTTTTATAAATTTGACAGGCTAGTTGGTAAAAACGCTACACTATACTTTTTCCATAAAGCAGTGGAGCAGGCAATATAGGCCACAAAGGTTTACTGAATAATTCTGGATCAATCTTTTTCTATTATTCATTAAAATAAGTATATCCTATGTCATTTGAACTTACCAATGATTTCAAGCAATACCCGTTGCTGTAAACTTAAGAGAAGCCAGCTTTTTCACAAGAACAGTGATATATAAATTATTCAGAAATCATCATGTTCCTTCCTTGCAGTCTCCTCATCTGTAAGCTTATCCTTATCTTTTTATAGTTCCAGAAGTAAATTCTAGATTTCGAATTATTCATTCATTGTGAATAATAGAAAGGTTTATTGTGCAGTAATGGCCCATAGATACTAAGTCATGGCAGAACTCTGTAAAACTTCCTATAATTACAACATTAACATTAGTGAAGTTGTATTTATTTCCTTACCACAATGTTTTCTTCAGTGTGGGTAATTCTCTGATCTGATTTTCAGGGGTGTTTGGTACTTGTGGGCTTAACTTAAGTAATAATTTAAAAAAGAAACCAAACTGAAAATAGTTATTGAATCGCAAACATATCTCTTGATCATTAAATTAGATAAAAACTTGATTATTTTCACTGTTGCTTATATTTTGGAATTTTCTAAAATTAAAATTAATTCTGGAAGACCAGTGTGAGTAAGGTGAACACAAATACATATCACTGTCATAAAATTATGGCAATAGGCAACTCTGTCTTTGGAAAATATCTACTACAAATATTGCCACATGTTATCAAATGTTTCAAAAATTATTTCAGCTGCAGTTTTGTCAATGAAAACTCATTTGTACGCAATGCAAGACATTTACAAAGAAAGAGCATCTCTTACCTAGGCCATGTCTGTGTGTTGACATAGGAGGCATTATAGTCCAGACTTTGGTGATAGGGTTGAAACATTCAACAATGTTAGAAGTTTTCAGACCATCTCTTCCTCCCACAATATAGAGCTTGTTGTCAATTACTGCAACTCCAAACTGTAATCGTCTACCATTCATAGTACCAATTTGTATCCAACTATTAGTCCTAAGGTCATATTTTTCAATCGTTGTGGTACCTGTAAAAACATAAGTATGATGAGATGGCCATGAACTGATCAGTACACAGCAGTCAGTAGTTGGCCCAAAACATTATTAAATTGTAAAATGTTGAAATACTGTGTGTGGAGTTTTAACTGTGGCTCCCTGGTAACTTCAATTATGCAACGTGAACCTAGTGAGAAAGCTTGCATTAACATGAACTGCATGCATATATAATTGTCAAATCTACGAGAATTAACTGGGGGCAAGAAGATGCAGAAGTAAATGCCCTCCAAATGTTAATACTGAAAATTTTAGAGATGAGTTAAACCTGTTATTTAAATACCATGACGACAGGGGTTTTGTGGTTTGAGTGTTGGGTTCTTTTTTAATATTTCTTATGCATATGATACCTTACAACTATGCACACTTTAACCATATTTGTACTTAAATCATTAGTGATGATCAAAAGCAGAAAATGTATCCAGGTGCCTGTCTTAGGACTTGGGCATGCCTCTTCATGAATAGTTTGGATGTTTTCCTTGTTATGATGAAGACAGGCAGAAGCCTTAGTTGTGTGTGAGTACACATTGGGTTCCCACAAGCAGCTTCCCTGAAGTTCACCTTTGCAGCAGCCTTGCAATAACTGCTTGTCAGCTGTAATATATAAGCTGTATTTTCAGGTTTTTCAGGTCACTGAAATTCTAGCCATGTTTTTGCTGCAAGTAATCATAAGGCCCTAGATCTGTGCCATTCAAAACCGACACCTTGCCGTGCACTGGCCCTGCCAGTCACTCAGCAGCCGTGATTGCTCCTGTGCGAGCTGATTTAGCACAGGGGGGAGATGGCTGAGTAACGGCCAGGGTAGAAGAGGCAACTGCCAGCTGCAGGTACAGAGCACCCTGGAGGTCAGCATCGCTCAGCTGAAGGCAACCAGCTGAGGAAAGGAGCTGAGTTCCTGCCTGTTCCTCCACTGGGATTTGAGAGGAGAGAAGCAGTATTTTGAGAATTACAATAGGCACTTAGTGGCTGAAGAATGATTTACAGCAGCAAAACAACCATGCAATAAAGCAGAAAAGAAAGGTAGCATTTGGTTTAGAAATCTGTTAGAGATCATGTGGTAGACTTAATACATTTGGTGAAATATTATATCTTTTCTCTCCTTTAACATGTTTTTCCAGGTGGGAAAGAAACTAGCAGATCCATCTTCAATAAAAGAAAAAATTCTACTTTTTCTCTTCTCCTGTCTTCTTTTATTCTGATAAATGGCATTTCTTTGACTGTTCTCTCCTTTTTTTTTTTTTAGTCTGTTTGCACTTCTTTGCTTTGATTCCTTCTCATTTATTCTATGCTAATATGCGAGTGCCCCAAAGTTCTCAGCTTCAAAAGAAGTATCTCGCGCACTAACTGAAAAACAGGAAAAATACATTAAGGTATACAGCGTGTTCATATATACCCTGTAGGCTGTAATTTTTACAGAGGCTGGAAGTTAGGTTTTGAAAGTTAATGTGGCTTAGGCACATTCACATTTTTCGAAATACCAGCCCAAAAGTAGCTCTTTGATCTTCTTTTGATCACTTGAAGTTGAGATTTGACTTCGTATACCACCTGAGATAAGCACAAAGCCAAACCTGGTGTTCCCTGCCAGTTTTCTTTATCACAGAAAGCGCATTATTGCCAGAGGTGGTAGCTACTCCCTTCTCAGAGCTGTTCTTCCAGTGCATCCTAGTCTCAAAGTATGAGTCAGAGCTGTAGAGGACAGCGGGGAGGAGAGGAAGTGCTGCTCTTCTTAACCATCAAAAGGCAAAAGTTCAAACAATTGGCTTCATTCCAAGGTGATCAGTAAAAGGGGCACCAACAGGAAGAGCAGCTGTTGACTGAAACAGCCCTTTCTGTGCGTAACCTTTACTGAGAAAAACCCATCAGAAAATCTTATTCTTAGTTCAGTTGAAGTTAGTTTAATGATTACCTTGAATTCTTAGTTGTTTTATATAATTCATAGTGTGGCTAATTAAACTCTGCTAATTGATACGGTTTAACTTGATTTTTCTAAATTGTCCTAGGAATGCGTGTTCTCATGTTGTGGTGGCGATGAATGTGTATTTTGCACTTGATTTGATTGCACAGAGATAGTAAGGTAGCACTGCACGATCTCTCCTATAGGAAAAACCAGTCATCAGCAACTTTTTGCAAACCATGAAATGGATTAGCTTCTTTGTGATTCTATTAAAAGTGAAGTCACACAGCTAAAAGTAATACTGTTCAGCAAGTCACTAGACTTTAAACTAATTATAGTTCTTTGGCTCCAAGCTGTGGGTTTGAAGTTAACGTTCCTCTAGCAAATGATTTAATGTACTGCCTACTAAATATAATAATATAATATGTAAAGCTGTAAGCTGATTGCAGTTGTGAAAATCAAATAATAAAAACTGGAATACATTTAAAACATTTAACTTTCAACCACAAATCTGCAAAATCCCTGCGTATGAACTCCTGAAAAAAAAGCTGCACATGCTGTAGCACTTACAAAAAAGTACAAATCTTCCCATCTGAAATTTTACAATAAGGATTTATAAACTTTAGCTAAGAGCTCTCTATAGCTCAGTAATGCTTTTTGGTTTTATTTTCCTCCTCTTTAAAAAATTTCCCAGCCTTCTAACTTTGTCAAAAAATAGAGCACAGGGTTCTAAAACAACATTAAATGAATTGTCAAACTGCATACACAAATTCTTACAAAACTTATTTAAAAATCACCATCTGAATCAAACTTCTTCAGTCTGCACTTCAAGATATATGGATATCATTTACAAACACATGCTTCTTGTAAGAAGAAAGAACATCTAACACATGGAATTGTGTTCTGTGGGGCTTTCCCCCCACACCTTTCCCCGCCCTGAATTGCTGTTTTCCTAACAGAAAACTTTAAATAATTTTCATCTATTCTCTGGGTGTCTGATACAATTGATTAATACAATTAAATTTCTGAACTTACCTTTAGTGGCATCCATACCTCCTACAGCATAAAGTGCACCCACTGTAGATTTTCTAGGCTTAGTTCGAGGACTCTGCATCATGGACCGTCTTTCTGGTAGAAGATGGTACTTCATAGCCTCCATAAGAAGTTTCTGACACTCTAGGTCGTCTGCAAACATTGGACTATTTTCTAGATCAGCTAGTAACTAAGAAATTAAAAGTGAGAATCTTTTTAATATATAAATAATTAAAATTCTACGTACTTTAGTAATTAAAGTATTTAGTAATTAAAGTATTTGTAGCTACAAATACTCATTTTCAGTTCAGTCCAGCTTTTCTGGAAACTGCCTTAATGCAAGCAAAACAGTATAAAGGTAAGGGTAAAAGTCGTTAAGTATGATGTCTTTGCTTTATTATTTTTTACATCCAAAACTTTCTTTTAAGCCTTTCAGAAAGGGTTAAAATTGCAAATGTAGTACTGCACCTTTTGAATATAAAACTCCTTTTGATGTGAGTATAAGCAAATCTAACATATAGTAATGGATAACTGAATACTAGAATATATTTAACATACTTAAAATATATAAAATATTTCTAAAAATAAAAGTGCATATTATTATGAGACCTAATCCAAAGTTGAATATTTGCAGCTTCAGTCACGGAGTTCCATAAAGTATCTGTAATGTCCTGATAGTTGTGGTTTTCCCATAAGATTTTCTGATAAGATATATAGATTGTTCTATGACACAGATACAACAGTGTCAGATGACTGTAAAACAGTTCATCCATCTCTGACTCTTATTCGATGAAGTGCCTCAGTCTTAAAGGACAAGTCATGTCACTGCTCAGAATAGTCAGCAATAGTCTAGACCTTTTTATTTTTGTCTACATTTTATGGCAATAAAGAAATAAGTATTGTGCTTTATGTGTCCTACAGTTTGGTAAATCTAAACACACATCTTTGCACGGTTTCTTAAGCTGCTGTGTCATTAGAGGAAAAATAATATTGTTGCTGGCCAACAGTGGAGCACTGTACTTTTGTAATATCATTAGATTGATAGTTTTGTACAGGTAATTCTGAGTCTAGTAATTACACTGGTATTGTGGCTTGTTGTTTTTGGTGGGTTTTTTGTTTTTTTTTTCATCTGTTGACAAATAATAAGCATATCTACTGTACAGATTAAAAAAAAAAAAAAAAAAAAGGCAAAAAATGCACCAAAAAACCCCAGCCAAACCCAGAACCTTTCCACAGAACTGTTTTCTCTGTCTAAGCAATGCCTGAGGCAAGCCTTTCAGCTGGTAGTTAAGCTCCTTCTTCGCCCTTCACATCCATACCTGAGGTGGAAGCAGAGGCAGTCTAATATAAGAAAGAAGCATTCCTAGGTCTCGTTGTCGATTTTGCAAATCATGCCTCACCCACATCATTAATGCCTGGAATATGGCTTCTTCATCTGGAACATTGATGTCATCGCTAGACAAGAGCTTTGCAATTTCATTAGCAGGGAGTAAAAGAAATTCCTGATTTTTAATTACTTCTGTGAAGTGTTCCTAAGAAGAAAATAAAATAAAATATATATTTATCAATGCACTGGTCATTTTCACACCTTAAAATAACATCTTCTTAGATCATGTACGCTTTGCATAGATTTCTATTCCTGTTCTGTTCTATAGTATAGGGAAATGCAATATATATTTTAAGGATCAATGAATCTCCTTCTACCATTTAAGGGACATTTTGGCTGCTTTCTGCTGTCTTACTCTTGCAGAACTGAAAAATAATGCTCATCTTCACACCACCGTGCTTACAGACGTGTTTGTCAGGCTTCTTGTCAGTATGTCCTGTCTCAGGGATTTCTCACTGACAGTTTTGTCCATCATTGTGATCTTAACACTGCAGCTTAATAGAAACACAGTTTGAAGGTATGTATGTTAAGAATGCCAAGCAGGCATTCAGTAATCTGTGTAACTTCTGTTACAATCAGATTCAAAAGTTTTAATCAAATTACATTGAAACCTTCTGATCCTTTTGCAATGAGCTGTGCCGGGTGTTGGCTATATGTCTCCACTCTTAGTAGCAGGTAATACAGCAAGGGAAATGAAACGCACTTTTCTAAAAGTACTTGTCAAGCAGTATGAAATTGGATGAGTCCCAATAAAGGGGTCTCAGTCTCTAAGCTATTGCTGTGATAAAACTCACCAGCTCCAGAAATGGCCACGAAAATTAAATCCCTAGAATCTTTCACAGAATTATTTTTCATAAAAATAATACATTGTACAGTCAACATTATGACAATAATAGAATTTATATTAAAATATATTAAGTATGCTTGCTTGTGCTAAATCCAAAGGAAAAAAGAAATGTTAGAAGAGATGGGGGTTTTATGTTACTTGCAAAGAAATGTGTGTAGGAATTCATGTTTGCATTTGAAATATTCATTTCCCTTTAGGTATCTGGAAGTAATACATCTTATTTGGGAACCAGATTGAAATAAGGCAGGTGAAGAAATTTTATTAACTGATATTTGTATTATTTGTTTTCAGTAGTGTCTTAGGTTTCTGTAGGTCCTTTCAAGAGTGCCAAGGATGTAAATATAGAAGTATCAGTGATTAAAGGAGATGTTAACTTTGCTCTGTTACGCATATCCTGCTTTAAAATTTTGTGGCATTCAGAGAATAGGAACAGGAAGGCCAGTCTACATTTAGTTACAAATATAGCACAAGATATTTATCAGAATGAGCTCTATCTGCACAACAAGATACCAGGCAGGAAACTGTTAATACTTTGCATCAATGGCCAAAGCAATTGAAGGGAAAGGTCTCCATTGTGCCTGTTTTTATTGAATGGATGTGGTGTTTGTAGCTGATTATCTTCTAATAATATTTTTATACTACTAGTTCATGTGAATGGTCTCTACATTTACAGTATAGCTTTATAGTCTTTCCCCTAATGTACACATCTGAAGTGGTTGAGGTTGACATGCAAGAAAGCTGAATGGGTTTTTTTATTTTCTTCTTCAACACCTGTGTGTGTGTGCATTGTTATGATCTTTTATTCTCCAAAGTTTTTTAATATTACTTTCAAGGGTTTAAAAAAAAAAAATCTTTAAGATTTTTTTTAAGAGGTGCAGATTTCCTCTTCTGTCTCTAAATTGTCAGCAGCTGCAAACTTGGTAGGTGGGTTTATGACATGCAAAGTCCCCTTGCATTCTGGATCTGTGTTGCATGCAAGATACAGGAGGTGGTTCTATAGAGGTGGAAATGCTGCCGGCTGTTTCAGGAAGACATAGTGTAAAATCCATATTTTGATTTGATGACCAGTGCTGCTGGGTCTCATAGATTCACCGTGATCTTTCACATTACACAGTGTTCTTAAAGGCCCAACTGTCATTTCTGTAACACACAGTTCTAAAAAATAGTAAAGGTCTAATTCCTGGGGAAAATTGGAGGGTTCAAATGATTAAAATACCTAAACAAAAAAGGCCGTCTTATCGCCTGACATCATAAAATCATATATCTCACCATACGATTTTATTTCGGTTTTGCAGAAGTTTGGATCATAAATTTCAAAGCTGATGCCCCTGTGCTGGGGCTGGTTGGAGAAATGAGGCAAGAGCAAAGGGGGGAGGTTCCTGAGTTTGGCTGAGTATAAAAAGCTGAGGAGCAGCAAGGACAACACTATCATACAGAGGCTGAGTGAACCTCTACCTTAAATGCCCTTTTTCAAACTTGAAAATATAAAAAGACTCTAGATCGCTGCTAAAGAAACCATTCATTGGTACGACAGGAAGGAGCACCACCGGTGCGCTCAGTCTGCACATGCCACTATCATTTATTTCAGCATGTGGAAGTGTACGGTCTCTTGCTGGAATGCTCTCAGCGTTATGAAGCCTCTAAACTGGTTTCAACATACTACACTAATATTTCAAGCATAAAGCTGCCATGTGTCTCCTAACAAGTAGTTCTTTTCATATCTATTTAGCTGTAGCAGTTGCTATTCTTTTTGAGTTTAAAGTTGCTATAGCACATCTTGTTGCCCTGAATATTTATCCCTTGATTTAGTTTCACAGCAAGCTATCTTGCCTCTCTGTTTCCCACGCTCTGAATATTTATTTCTTGCTTTGAGCCAGAGGAGGATTATGCCCCCGTCAGGGATGTGCTTCTTTTCAGCATTCCAAACGTTTCCCATAAATTCTTTGTTTGGGGTCCTTTTATATGTGTCTCACCTTAAAATCAGCTTTAGAATTTTCTTTGTGTTGAATCAAAAGCCTAAGAATGGGTGATTGCTGTTTGCCTCTTGACATTAGCCATGTTAAGGCCCTATTACATTTTTGGGAAGAAATACATACCCAGCATACTGCAAATTTGAGTTCAGTAAGTATATCCTAAAAAGCAAAACTCTGAAGGTGGAAAAAAACCAGAACTGATTTATTTATTTATTTTTCCCCAAGAGTGCTTTTCTCTCCTTCCGATGCTTCTGTAACAGTCACAGTTCTTAAATTTCCCTTTGGAGCTGGAGCTGGGCAGAGACGTCCCTGCACCAGGGACTCCATAGAATTGCCCCCGCCAGCACGGGAGGAGCAGCACCACCGCAGCAGCCCCGAGTCCCAAAGGCCGTGTCTTTTCCAGGAGAGTACTCACACTTGCTGTTATCAGTGTAACTGTACGGCACTTAGATTGTTCCTCTTACCATAGTGTATGTGTGTGCCACCTTCAGGAGCTCCGTGCAGCCCTGAGCATCTCCGAAAGAGCGAATCCCCAGGCAGTTGGACGGATGGAGCTGCTTCATGAGAAAGTTGCAGCATACCTCAATAACCTGGGAGAGCTGGAGAAGACAAGCTGCAGCTAGCAAACTTTCTATAGTGTCTTCCTTTAACTCTAGAATACCTGTGCCGTTTGCATATAGGGGAAAAAAAAAAAAAAAAAAAGGTTTAGCTTTCAGTTATTTTCTTTGTATTTTTATTACTTTAAAGCTTCCCACTCCTCAGTTTTTCTCCTCCTTTGTAAAATTTTAAAAAGTGTCCTGTAATGCACAAATTCATTTTCCTTTCTTGCTGAAGGTTTCTTTAAACATATGTTTTAACAAACTTAAAGGATTTGGTGGATTCTGAATACAGTGCTTGCAACATTTTTATTGGAGTTCTAATAGTATTAGGTCTGATTTTGCGTGAAAAAAAAAAAAGTAAAATAAAAAAAGGTGTGATCAGAGAAAAGCCTGTCCTAAAATTCATATATCAATTAATAAAAATATATATAATAAATTTATATTACCCGCAAGAACTTCAGTATCAAAAGATAGGAAATGCCAGCAATGTGTGCAGGAAACTTGATTTCTTCCATTACCGAGTGTTCATAGATAGACTGGAAGGTGTTAATTTAATAAGATTCTCCATTCTTGTCATCCCGCCAGTGGATGGCTCAATTCCCTAGCCGATACACAGCACTAAGATCCTATTCTGAAAAAGGAACTGGGGGGGGTATTTATGGCTGCATTTTCCATTTATCATTACAACAACCAGCCGCCTCAGAAACATTAATTTCTTTTCCAGCCTCTTCTGCGAAAGGGTGATACACACCATCTCCATTTAGCACATGGAGAAGGGCGGTATTGAGAGATTACAGTCAAAATTATCATCGGAGTAGGACTGTAGAGGTTTCTTGTCCAAAGTTCACTTCTGATTTATTGCAGAAGAATATGTAAACAATTCAGAAAATTATAGCTCTTATCTCTGAAAGTCACATTTATATTTCATTACCTAGGAAAAAAGTAGCACTTAGTTTAGAGGCTTAGTTATTATCACATGAAAACCTGTGACAGGCAGCAGGAAAATTCTGTTTTCTATAGCAGTCTCCAGCAATCTTACCTTAGCACAGTCCCATCTCTTCCTGATGTGCCTTGTTTTGTAACTTAAATAATACTTTCCAGCTTCTGCAAGAAATGTAGAAGGGCTGGCAGGGTGCAGAATAGGGCAATGTTTGGGTTTGGTTACTATATATGTATATGTATATATATATATATGTATAGCTTACTACTATATATATGTATATATATATGTATAGCTTACTATACAACTCAGAATAGTTACTGAATGTATATAGCAAAATTGGTACATGCTCCTGCAAATACAGATTGCAATATAATGCCTCAAAGCAAAGAGGGAATCCTGATTTCACAAGCAAACTTATACTATTTCATAGTTTAGTGTTTGCTTTTGTACTGTTGTATATGTTCTTTCATATGGCTTTGCACTAAGTAAACGAAGATGAAATTTAATCGAGAGGGATGATTTTGAGATGTATGTGGATAATAAGCAGCCCACCTCCCAGCTCCTTTGCGCTTGTACTAATCTGTTTCCTCAGGGAATATATTCTAATTCAGTGTCACGATACCACTGCAATACAGATGTTCTCCAGCATTCCCTCTCACCCCCTGTCTTTATCTCCTTGGGTTTACCCCCAAACAGGTTTCTATTTTGTGTATAGAAACTTATGCTTCCGATTTGGGTTGCAGATTGCTTAACCATCTCGAGAATTCTTTATGCAACAGTCCAGATATAGGAAGTCCCTGACCTAGCATGTCAAGAAGTCTCCTATTTTTAAAATTTATGCTAATGCTAATATGGCAAATATAATAGGGTCTTTGTTTTACTTTAATCTTTTTTTTTTAAAAAAAAACAAAAACAAACAACAACAACTGTCTTAATGCCTTTTAAAGTACTATAAAACCAGCAATGGATGCCTCTGATACATCTTCCAGCCTCTCCGTCTCAGCACTGAAGTTGTCTTGTACACCTTTTCCAGAATGTGGTGGCACTTTCTCGTAGTAAAAGTTGTTCTGCTTGTGGGTGTGATCATATTCCTGTTTTCCTGTGATTTTTCCTACTCAAGAGCCCTGAGTGAGCCACGTTAGTGCCACCCTGGCAGACCATTGCTGTAGCTGCCCGTGGCAGGAACATTCATAGTATACTCTTCTGTGTCACTGCATAAGGTGGGCAACAGGCATAATATGTTCCCTCTTTAAAATTCCTGAAATAATTTGTATCTAGAGACAGGTGTCCAGTATTAATGTATATGTTAGCTTTTCTGCATATCTTCTAGAATAAATTATATAAAACAGTTATATTTTTTCACCCTCTCTAGAGAAAGGTTTACGTTACATAGGCACGGTTTATGCAGGTATTCATGTACTAGTATGAGAAGGAAGAAGTGACGCTTACGTTTGCATTGAATAAACTTCATCTTCCCTTACAGCAATGACGTGGGTAATGGAGGAAGAATTACCTGTGTAGGCATAGCGCACCAAAGCCTTCAGCGCATCAGGGTCTACTCCCTCCATCTTGATCTCCTCTTGCTTTGCTTCACGTACATCATTAGTAAACATTGCAGCAAAATAATCAGACACCGCACTGAGAACCAACCTTAAAATAAAAAGCATTTTAGGAGGACTGCAAATTACTTCATAATCTCAATAGCAAGCATCAAATTCAGTATTATTATATCATACATTGTGTGTGCAATAGAAACATTATCTTTAGCATAGGATTCAAAACTTACAGCAGTAGCGTGCAATAAAGTTAAAAGGATAATTAGTAATCTAATTTTCTCCCATAGTGCTTGTATGGGCAGATTTTTGTCACTGATCTCACAATAGTTTGACAGCAGCAAGAAGGGGAGATGGACATTATCAAAGGTTCAGATTTGAATTTCATTCTATTTGAAATAATGAATATGAAACAGTTATCACATAATTTTATTCTGTTGTTGGTTGATGTCCTAATTATAGTAACTGTTCATTCATAAAGAAACAGGATAGGCATAACTTGGCCTAGCATTTGGAAATTTCAGGCTTTGAAGCCATGTAAACAATATCAGGCAATGTACCTGTGAGCTGGGATCTTTTGGTCTCCGACAATAAGAAGAACATCACACAGCTGCTTCTGTTGCAGATAATTTTCCATTTTGCGGAAAGTTTGCTCTGCGTGGTTCGTAGACTGGAAATACTCATCGGAGCCATTGGTGTTCATGCCAAGCAGCGAGCTGCTGGTCGTAGACAGCCTGCGAGGGAAACAGGCAGCGCGCTGAGTGCGGCGTTGTAAATGCGGATTACATTCTTCATACAATTTCTCATCAGATAGCAGTTAAAAAGTTATTCATCAGATAAAATTATCAAGCTCTCATGATCCTGGTCTTACTAGGGCACCTTCTTCCATTTTTTCCTGTTTGGTATCTGCAAGTTTTCACTTTCAAGGCTGACATCAATGGCAGTTTACTGCAGTTACCTGTAGTTGGTGGTGCTGCCGAGTTTTCTGCTTCCTATCAGTTTTGTGTTGATGATGCACTGTTTGCACAGCGTCGGTGGGATAAATGCAGCCTCTTGATCATTCACCAACAAAAAACATAAAAACCAAACCTCTTTTCCTGGGGTACTAATAGCTAAAATATCTTGTGGTATGAAATCTTGGATAATACATGTCTTTAGGTCTTATTTTTGTTTCTCTTCATACTTTGTACATTAAATTACATTACTAAATAGGAATTAATCAGAAGACAACTTGACAAGGACCATATAATTCTAGACAAATTGCCAAACTAGATGGTGATGAAATCAGTATGTTATATAGTCTTTAGAATCTGAATGCAAATAATAAAGACAAACTAATTTCTCTGCCTTTTCATGGAAATGTACATTATAAACATATTCCTCCCACTCCAGAATTCTGTTAGCTGTCCCACTTATAAATACCCATGCTGCTTTTTTAAGACATCACTCCTTACTGCCTTTCGAAATAGATTATGTTGCAGATCGAAACACCTTTTTGATATTTTCTTAGAAAATTATTTGGGTTTATATTCATATGGTTTTTAGTAAAATAGTAATGTATTTGTTGATATACATGAATGTGTTGTCTTGAAAATGCTTCAATCTTCAGCACTATTTTAATGAAAGTTTTTTTAATAAAAACATTTCCTCAGTTTAATAACATGTATTATTAAAAGGTAAAGTACCTTAAATTTCCAAGCCCAGCTAGGAAATAATGGCAGCTGGTTGACTTAATTTACTGGTTGTCTTTGATATGGTTAATGCATATTCATAAAAGACTAGGAGAGATAAAATCTCTTATTGAAATTAACATATTACATGTAGCAGAATATGGGATTACATTCACAATTGAACATCTAGTTCAGAAAATATAGAAATAAAAATGGGTAAATCAGGTTGAATCAGTAATATTATCAGAAAACAGTAACAATTTAGATCTTACATTTTCAAAGATCATACCTTCATAAAACAGCTAATCAGAATTCAAGGGAAACAATTAGAAATCAAATTATAACATAGTGTTGAATTGGGACACAGTTGTGTTTTCTGTGCTCTGCAATACGGTACGTCAGAGCTTTTCAGTATGGTACGGAACAAAAGCGTGGTGGGTATGGCTAGCGTGTGCCCGGGCTTTTTCAGACGTATCTCTCTTTTCTGTCTGAAAATCTATCAAGATGAAGTTTTCTGGATTTCTGTACTTCATGTATAGACATCCTACAGCCCGTTTGGAATATAGCATCTTTGGGGCACTGGTATGTCAGGAACTTTAGATCCCCAGTGTATTTGATGCCTTTCCCATGCTCCAGAGTCCCATGTACTCCTTCGGGCCTGGTCCTGCCAGGCTCGCTGGGTACGGGCGATCATTCATGGTCCGAAGAGACACTTATTTTGTTTTATTTCTGGTATGTATATGTCCCTGGAGAAAGAGCAGACCTGGTGCCTCTGAAATGCCCAGGCGCACTGCACGTGTGCATAGTATGTGCACCAGTGTGCGCACACATGTTTCTGCCTGGGCAATCTCAGATTATACTACTAATTGCAAATGCATGAAGATATACCAAATCAGTGCAATAAAGTCTTTAGCTTTCTTCTGAAGCTCTTCATTACAGTTTAAAATGCATATTCTTTTCTTTTTTAAAAAAAAGAAAAAGGGGCAAATCAAGTTCACCTATAATGTGTATTCTTTGTAGTTTACATCTTACAAAACTTAATTTGTCTCAGTGAGTTTAATGACTATACTTTTTCATTTGTTTTCCTTCAATGCCTCATTGAAAATGAAGAAACTGCAAAATTGGATTATATGCTCATTAGTTTTGCATCAGCTACTTGATGCCGAATTCATACTCTGTAACATTCAAGTTTTGCTATTTACCTCTTACGCTTTCTTTAACGTTTTCCAGTAAAGTTTTTTTTCAGATTCATTATATCCACTCCAAGTATTGTACTGGAATACGCATTACATTGCACTTATCTTTGATGTTTGAAGGAATCATCTAAAATAATATTCAACCATCCCTATTACAAGCACACAGAACTAGTTTCTTGAAATAAATAATTTCCCATAGGGTATTTATGGGTAGAGCAATCGTTTTTAAGCTGCAAATATTTACAAAGGGACTTAAAGTCTAATAATTTCCTTCAGTCCTTGGTACTTTTTTCACATTTTGTAGAGTGACCTTTAACTGCAGCAGAAATACCAATAACATAATTAAATCTTGCAAAGACAAAGGTCTTTAGAGACTGTAAAATACTGGAAGCAAAAAATAAGTGCTCCATTAAATTTGTTGATACTATAATTGTTGGTTTATCTTCAGCAGCTGATTCAACATGGTAGCTATAGTATATTATGGAAAGGAAAATTAAATTCAAAGATAAATATTTATATGTTTTCCTTACTGTACAACTGTCACTGCATAGAACTGAAATACTGACCTTCAGAATACAGTACTGGGGATCAGTGAACTAAAGATGACATAAATTTAAGTATCTTAAAGAAAGAAGTCAATAAAAATATCCTTGAGACTGATGCCTTTTTGTTGAATTATAGTCGGGGATGCTACGTACTGTGGTGCAAAGATGGGCAAGCTAGCTGAAAATGTGCTGGTGTGGGTCTGTCTACCTGTCATATCTTGTTCTGTGTGGGGTGGGTTAATGTGTTGAGAACACATTAAGAGAACTCAAGGTTCATGTGAACCTACCCAGAGAGGAAGCATGTTGAAGACAGAGAAATACTTCTTTTCTGTAATATGTGTACAGGTTTGAACAAGCAAAATCTGAATATTGAGAAAAAAAAAAAAGTTTCCTGAGGTTCATTAGCCTTGTGATGTCTAAGGAATTATATTCCCACTCAGGAGGTAAAATTATCAAAGAAGAATTATAATCCAAATTGCTTAATGTCATCTTTGCTTTAGTGTTCACTAGGATGCTGAGTTGTCTTAACAAGATTAGCATCAGAAATAACGGTTTAAGAACGTGGCTTAACCTAGAGAGGGCAGAGATAAATCTGTATTTAAATGATTCCAAAGTAGTTGAGCTCTATGAATTTCATCTTAGGTAGAAAGCCAGGAGAAATAATTTCAGCTTCTCCTGTAAGGACAGTGAAAAACTGGTACCTTTTTTAAAAAGAAGAAACATGAAATTTTGAAAAAGGAAATATAAACTGAAAAGTTGAAGAAATAATCAGAAAGCATTAAGCATCTAGACAATAACAAGGAGACAAATATCAGCCAGCATGGCTGTTCAGAACAAATCATGTCATAACAATTTATTATTTTTTTTTTTACAAGATAACAAAGCTTACTGGGAGAAAAACATTAGTTGTCAGAAGTCATCTTGACTTTTGGATGACTTCTGACACTATTTCATATGACATTTTCAAAATCAAGCTAGGTTGGCATGTTTTAAGTGTAATAAGTATAAGAGGTATGAATAACTTGATTAGTTACGCTTGAAATTTATCAGAGATTCACCTTCAAAGGCACACAACAATCAGAATATTCCAGGCTAATTCTGCTTCTGATGCAGCTCCATATTTTTATTACAGACAAGCATATGATAGAAACAGGGATTAAATACTACATCTATATATGATAGCGAGTCATAAACTTTTGGGGAACAGGATTTAAATTCAGAGACCCATCTCTGTCCTTGTCTTTACTGAACTTCTGGCAAAGACCTGTTAACACTTGTGTGTGAGTAGTTACCCGAATGAAGCAGGCCAAGAAATGGCGCTTGAGGTACCTGCTAGATTATACTGGACACCAAAGAAGCTGTGACTCAAATATGATGCTGAGGAGGTCAAATTTCATCTTTTCTTTCATCAGGAGAATTGATGAGATGAGTTTTCTGATTCATTCCAGGCCTACAATTCTTTATATTTATGAATTATGTTAAAATTATTTTGTCTTCATTAATCAGCACTGCACTCTTCATTAGCCAGTATATAAAGGATAAATTCATTTTCCCTCATTATTTAATTAGAACATGCCAAAACATAAATGTAATTTATTTACCATTTATGTCCTTTTTAAAATTCAGTACGTGCTTGAAGTGCCTTATTACATGTGCCCATGGCCCCAAAACAGAAAGTAAACCTGATGGTAAGGAAGCTTAGAAGCAGAATGGTGCATGAAAGCCAGGTGATAAAATGCAGTATTTTAATTTGATTGTTCTTGATAAACTATTTTTTATATTTTTATGGTGACCACTTCTCTTTTGGTACCTCTTTACCTACCTAATAATATTTGTAAAATTCAGTTTAATCAAGTAACAGTTCAGTTATCGGTGTCTCTTACACCTTTTGATTTTGGATCACCTTACCTCTGCACTGTACATCGCTCCAGCCATCAGTAGCAAACTGGCCACCAGTTAGAGACATTTGACATACCAAGGACTTTATCATAGCTGAAGGCACCAATGTGACCAGCTCTGTGGTGCGCTGTATGTGCTTCAGCGGTGACAGGGTGTCACACAAAACTGCAGCTTCATCAATTCAGTTTGTTTGTGCAGCAATATTTACAATGCAACTCACCTATTTCCCCCCCCCTCTCATTTGTTTCTGTTTATTCAAGAAAAATGCAGTCAGCCCACGTACAGGCAGACTCTTTCCTTTGAACTCTGACCTGCTGGGCAATGTCATGGGGTTGGAGAGTGAGAGATGCTTTTTTCCTGTGCAAGATCATAGGACCAGAGCATCTGTTAGAGATAAACCACATCAGTTGGCTGAGACATAAGAAAAATACTTCCGTTAAGAAGCTGTTTCTGAACATAGATATAAAGCCGATGCACCTGTACTAATTGCTCGCTGATATAATTATACCACGCCAGTAACTGTCCCAACTTCTGCCTTAAAATTTCTACTGCAATTGTCTTCTTTGTTATTTATTCTTTGTAAATGTAACAACTAAAGATAGTATTGAATTTTTTGGGGTATGGGTAAAACCTTTGATCCAAAAGAGTATGGAAAATTGTATTATATGTTGATGACTGCTGAGGAAGTAACATTAACATGAGGTAGTGACAGAAAACAGTGGAGAAAACAAAGGAATAAGCAATTAAAATGTATAATTGTTTAAGTTAATGGAAAGACTGCTGTCTTCTAACCTAGCTAAACTGAAAGTCCTCTGGCAATTCCTTTAGAAATTGGAGATCTTGAAACTGCCTCTTTTTAATCATTTTTTATTCCTAGTGTTAAACCTGCCACTTTTTAGTTGGCAAGAGTTAAAATGAATTTTCCCATTTGGGATTACAAGTGTAAGTCTGAGTATCACCAAGCACAGGAGCTTCAGCACAGCACTCGAAGTACTGTAGCTGTTTTGAGTTTTGTTCTTCCCCTTAGACATGATAATATACAGATGAATGCCATTGTGATTCGTAGCAGGATGAATCTGGGTTATGATATTTTGAATTCTCCTATGAACAGAAAGCACGTACGTGGTGGGGTAATTCCACTGGAAAAGAGGTTGCAGCCAAACAGCAGAGCCCCTGAGCGCTGTGTACAGTGCTTTATGCTTCGTGTCAGCTGTGGCCACACCATGATTTCACGTCACAAAGAGGGGTAGATCCAAACACTCTCCCCAGTAATCTGTTTTCCTTTGGAAATTGTATATTGATGGGTTTTAACAGAGGAAGTTAATTATAAAATTATTTTCCAGGCACACTGCAGTGCACATTGCTCTTATTAGCATGTGTGCTCCCTCAGTTGTTGATCTTTTGTTCCGAGGAAGGCAGTTTCTTGAGAGCTTCATGCATTCCTTTATTGATATCTTATGTCAACAGTAGAGTTTTATGCTGGCAATTTGCTTTATACAGGTAATTAAGAAAGGAGTTATTCCTATGTACATAGAAAGTAGTTTCTGTAATTTATTACCATGTAAAAGCACGGTAAGATCTGGTCCAGATCTTTGCTTGCCTTATAGTACTAAATGAATCGCTTTTAACTGCTGAAGACAAACATTTTAAAAATCCATTATTATGTAGATGCCTATTCAAGAGTCAGTGTTTATGGGATTTTGTTCCTGAGTTTTGGGGCTCCGTTTTGAAAATTGCTTAGCAACATATTGCAGACCCATTCACATATTTCAAGAGACATTGAAATTAGGAGCCAACTGGCCTCCGCTTCTCTTCAGTCAGAGTGATAGGTTGGGAAAGGCCATGGAGCAAGTCCTATCAGCCTCTGTGGCTTGGCACGCAGTGCCCGCTCTGTCTGGCCAGACGGACTCGAGGCAGCAGTGCAGCTCCATGGGGAGTAAAATCCACAGCTCCGAGGGAGATGCCCGAAGTGCAGTATCCATAGGCTGAACAAGGAGGTTTCTAACGAGCCAGTTTAAATTGCTGAATTCAATAAAAGGACAATAAATGGAACAAACACCAGCCAATCTTTCTTCTGATATTTGGTGGTCATTGGATTACACAGTACAACTAGGGACCTCGTCACAGTGACCTGTCAGTGTCAAGATTTGTAATACAGTAGGTGTTTTCCATTTAAGTAATGATTCTCTTCCTGATCCAGACTACTGTGAATATGAAACTTACTATAAACATTATACTGGTATGACTTAAGAACACTTATTTCCACAGCATAACATATTTTCTTAAAAACTTGAGCCCTAGCAGTATCTAATCATTTTGGAGACCACACTGCCTGTACATCCATGAGTGTTTTATTGTAATAGTTGTATGTCTATATTCAGTCATGAAGTGAGTGTCCCAGAGAAATCATTTAAATGAATGCCATCTTAAATTACCAGTCAAAACGTTATCCTCCAGGAAAATTAAGATTTTATTCTTTTACATTATGTAATAGAGAAAAATAATGAAGTTAAACATTTCAGGTAAAAAGATAAGAGTATGTATGCTACCATCTTAAAATTAACCTTTGTTCTGATAATGCCAAATGTAGTGGGTGCTGCTTATCTCAAATACCCATGTGCCCTTTTTCTCAAATCAAAAACAATACTTGAGTTCATTTTTTATTCTTTGTTTGCAGGTATAAAATAGCTACCTTCTTACTATTCACAAATAGAAACTTTTAAAGTAGATATTTTGAGATTACAAGTAACTATTGAAAATTAATCTAGAATTAATCAATCTAAAGTCTGCCTGCCATTCCTTTATAACTACCTTGATAACTACACAAGGTTAAGCAGATGCCATATCAGGATAATGAAATTAGAGAAACTGAATTACAAAAATTGAATATTGCTCTGTAACTATGGTTCATCAATAATAAAATCGATTTCCATACACTGATAGCAATAGATGTTTTTAAACTAACTTAAAAGTTTGATTAGAAAATACTAGGTTACATGCTGATGTAGGAAGCAGCAAATTCATAGAAAATGAAGACATTACCCATGATGTTGTTTATACCAGTGATGATTAGGGCCTCTGGTTATTATTTATTATACAACCAAAAGCCTATCCTTCCCTCTGAACTGACATGCTTAACCATTAATGCACTGATTCAACCATTTCCTGCAGAAGGAAGTATTTCCATGCATGGTAATATTGTATGCCTGCCACACTGAATATTGTTGTATAACTTATTTTTAAACAAAACCATATTTTAATTAACATCCATTTTTTGTAAGACAAACAAGAAAATCAATACTAAGTCATTATACATTGAAATTTACCATGCAAGATATGCCATAACGTAGACCATGAGGAATACTTCATTGCTTTTATGAAGACAGGCTCCAACAGTACAAGAAGCATTCTGCAGTTGTCACAGCAACGCATGATTTCTAATCTAACATTCATATTATATGATTATGTTGGAGGGAGAATGAAAGTCATGAAGGAGAAATGCAATGAGGCTGACTAATTCTTGCTCAACTTTCTTGTAGCTAGGGATAATATTGTGAGATATTTTAATAGCATCTTTCTAAAGGACAAAAAATGATGTGACCAGAAGGCATGACATAGCACTATCTCAAGCTGTCAGAATGTACAAAATGAAAAGTAATGACTAAATGCTGGACATGAGCTTGTGACATTTTTATTTAGAGGACATAAAATACAAGCCAATGGCAAAAAAACAATATATAAAAAATAAATCCAAGCATGACTATTGCCAGATGAAATTAAATAAGTCCATGTTTCTTCATTAAGCACCTTTCAGAAAGACTCAGGAGAGATTGTGGGGAAGGCAACCTGCTTTCTGCTGTCCCCTTTCACTGTGGTTGGCAAAGGGGGAACAAAGGGGAGCTTGAGAGGTACAAGTATAAGAAAAATGTGAATGTAAAGTGGTTCCATCTCTAGTGAACAGAATTTTGAAAAGCTAGAGTGTAACAGTCTCAATAGCAACTACCCTTGCCCTTGTCATTCTGAGCCTTGCAGCTAGTTGTATATGGATACTACCGTGAGATTTTTTTGCAAGACATTTTGATTTCTGAGAACACAAACCACTACCACAGTACTTTATTACCTGCTTCTTTCTTCTTTTTTGTACTTAATGCAAAGAGACTCCATTCTTTTGTTTTCTGGGACCATTTCCTTTTTTGCATCTTTGCCTTTCTATTTTTTACCTGTTTAGATTTTAACTAAGCAATAACAAGACTTATGTTTCACTTAAATGGAAAAAATACGATAATCCCCAATTCAGCTGAAGGCACCACTTTACATTTCATTTCACCATACGTGACACTTCCCCAGTCATGTAAGATTCTACAAGCTTGTTCCAAAACATCTCCTCACCTGATTCAACTGATCTACTAGTTACCTCATTCAAGGCTAAACACTACTGCAATGGAAAAAATGTGTGATTTTCAACCTATTTAGCCAGGGTGCCCCATCGTAATTACAGATTTCTTAGAATAAGAGTGAGAGAGAATGTGTGTAAAGGTATGGTCAGCCTCACAGACAGGAAGGACATTTGAGAGGTAGACTGAAATTTTCTATTCTGTAAGGTTTTGTTAGCTACATAATTTCACCTGTGGTCAATTCCTCCCTTGTCTTGATTGTGTAATTATACCCTGAGAGTGTTTCCCTCTGTAATAGCCAGATATTCCTGTGTGTTCATAGATACAGACATCCTGATACCAAATTATTCTCAGCTAGTTGTTACCTTCTGGCTTTCTGTGTCAGAATACATGACTCAAATCTAGGTCTAGAATGGTATTAAAACAACTTAGCCTGCTGTATTCATACCTGGCTCAATTGAGTGGATATTCTTTCAGTCAGTATAATAAAACCAACATACACTGAATACCTTTCCATATATACCAGAAGGAATTGTTAATGTTATAAATTACGTACACTATTGCGCTTTATCTCCTGTTTTTATCCTTGGTCACTGACTTTCACTTTTTTAATATCTGAGAAATAGCTTAGTATTCATTATTTTATGCAGTTTTGCTAATTTCAGGAATCAGTGTCCACTGAACATCTAGTATGCTTGCTGAGAAGAGTAGGGATTTGAGACAGCAACTTGCAATAATTGCTTATTAGGGAAACCTCTATTCATGAGTCCATAGCGTCTTTGTAAAATAGAAGGAGAATTGCCTTTACAACCTTAATAGGTAGGCTTTGGGGTTTACTTTTATTTGACGGTACCGAGTGTATTTTACACTATTTCTGACAACGTCTTAAGAAAACCTGTACTCTTGATGCCATTAGTTACTCAGCATTTGTTCTGGCAGATAATAGTGATAACTGCTCCAACAAGCCAGGGTCTGTGTCAACATCAGCTCACTGTAACTGAATTGGAATAAAACCATGAAATCTAAATAAAAGCAGTATATGAAATCAAAAGAAAAATAAAGAAAGGCTGAAAAGTACAAGTGGAATTGATACAAACTGCAGAAAATATTGCTTATAATATTATTATGACAGATTTTTTCCTGGAGTGCCTGTACTCTTCATTATTCTAGGTTGGAGGGAGGCAAAATTGCATTATAATGTGAGCTTACAAAATTTAAAATATCAGTTTTATCACATTTATTCAATAAAATATGTATTGCAACTTTTGCTGAGGTTGTAATACAGCAATAACTATATGAAGCATGCAATAGCATGCTGCCATAACTAATCTTGATAGAAAAACCAAATATTTCCTTAGATTTGTTTTATGCCTCCTGAAGAAAGAACTGATTATTTAAGTTGTTTGTAACCTGTATTGTTTCAGTGAAAACATGCTACAAGATATGCCTTCAGACTATTCACCAGGTCCCGTAGTCACGGTCCGTAGAGGTTTTCAAGCCCTGATAGGATAAAGCCCAGAGCAACCTGGGCTGATCTCACAGCTGACCCTGCTTTGAGCAGAAATTGGGGTCCAGCCCTCCTGAGATTCCTTCCAACCCAGGTTACCCTGTGATCTTATGGTTCTGTGACTCCTGGTGATTTCAAAAACTGGAAAGAAGTAATAGTACAAATAATAAGGATTTCAATTGGAGAGTAAAATGCTTTAAGTAGATTAATGTCAACACTTAACTGTTGTCATCTAAATGTTTTGAGGTTGTCCTGAAAGCATTAATGCTCCCTTTTCTGGAATTATTTTGATGAAGCTTCTCTTTTGGTAAGTTTCTCAATTTCTCACAGTTTTCTCTTATAATTAGAGAATGCTTCTATTAGTTGTTTAGTTTTTGTGTAATATCATAACATGGATTGTACTGTGTTCCTACTGACCATGTTTCCACCAGCAAGAAGATCAAATGAGAGTTAATCAAATGTTTTAAGGGTAGGTCAGCCTTTCCTGCTCAACTTCTGCTAGACATTGTCTGCTAAACACCCCTTTACTGAATACAAATAATGTTCCCTCCAAATTCAATGTGAAATTTGATTTATTAAATTGAACAGGCAAAGCTAAAACTGTATTTATTTTGCTTCTGAGTCAGGACCCTTATTTGCTGGGGTCTTACTTTTCTATCTTGCTGTGAGTGTACAGATCACCTTAACATATTGCAAGTCTTTCCTCCAAGTAATCTACATTAGAAATCGGTCTTGCATTTGAAAGAGTGTGCTTAGGGTATAGGAAAACCAAGAATACATCAGTAACAGTTTACAGAATTAAAAAGGAACAGATGAAAATTTTAGGAGTCTAGAAATTAGAAATTTCACATTTTGGCTATGTTATTTTGCAAAATTGTTTTAAAATATGGTTATGATTGAAAGCTACTTATTAGAAAATGTAAGAATTTGTGGTTTTGAATCTCAGTTGATTTATGAAATATCACAGAAGTAGCCAGTAGAAGTGAAATAACAGCCTTTGCACTTAATGGCTTGGCATATGAGGAACAACAACGGATGTTTTAGAAACTGTAGAGACTTAAAAGAAAACAACTTGTGAAAATTCAAAGATGATGTATCAACCTGATGTATTGTTAAAAATATATAAGGAAATAATTCCAGATGAAGAATAAAAGCTTAGTAGCATGCTAGTAAATGTGTCAGAGCTTTATTGTTCCATTGAACAAGCCAAACTTTCCTTCCAGTCCTGACTTTGTTCTTTTACTAACCGTGTTAAGTTCAGGTTCAAATTCATTATAACACTAAGAGAAAAAGTATAAGGAAGCTTTAAACAGCTAACTAGTAATTGAGCTACATATTGAATGAGGGAGTAAAAGGCACAGATGAGCTCTACTGCTTTGTGGCATCCCATGGGAGCTTCATGCTGAGCAACTTCATTGGTATATTGTAACACAAAGCCACTCTGTATTGCTTTCATAGATGAATTTGGGATCCTTTAAGTGAATGAAAAAAAAACCCAACAAATTAAGACAAAAAAATTAGTCCTGACTTACAATCTTGTTCCTTTTAGTGCTTTTCTCACTGCTTCATTGTGTTCTGAGTGAACAATCTGGCTCCCGCACGATCACCAGGCTGTAACTTCCCAGGCAGCTGTCTTACACTGGTTTTAAATCCACTATGACAAGCTATATCAGGAGACAGAGTTGGCTGCACTGCTGGATGATTTGACTAGGTCAAGCATCTCAGACAGAAAGATCAAAAGTCCATCCTAAGCCACTGTACTTGCACGCAGAAGTGGGGTTTGGGGAAGTATAAGTAATGGTATAGGAGGGAATTTCTGGATTTACATGTAGTTTTCTGTAAACTGACTGACCAGTGGAGAGACTGGAGGCAGCCTTCTGTGAATGTCCTGAGACCATCCTGAAAGTCATGATGTAGAACAAGCATTTTAATCTTTAAATGCTTTTTACAAAGTATTGTTCTAAAAGATATTTGTGTATGTTTGGTTTAAAACTCTTTATATAATCATAGTTCAGTGTTTACATATGTTTTGAATTACACTTTGTGACCCAGAAAAGAAGCACACAATTCTCCAGTGTATTGGACAAAATAGGGAACTTTCTGCAGAAAGCTGTGGCTGTGACATCCGAAGTAACTGCAGGTTTTCATTACTCCAGTTAAAATACTCTGTAGCAAGATTCAGTTTCTGCCTCTTTCCTACCTAGCCTAAACTAAACTTTGGTAGTGCCAAGATCCTACAGATCTCTGACCCACTATCACTTTCTCTTACTGTTATTTACATACCAGAGGGTAATGTATGGTTCACTAATAGGGAACACTGGCAAGTCTGGGTTCTACAGTTGTTAAAGTTTGGTTAGATCAATATATATCCATTATAAACATAATTTCAAACTGTGGAACACAATATTTTTTGTTCACAGTATATCTTTATTCCCTTCTTTATCAGCAAGTATTTTTTGGTGTATTGAATAAACAAAAGTCAAGAACCTTTAGTAGCACGTCCATAGATGGGCTTAATTTTTAGCTTTCTGAAAAGTATTTTCTTATAAAACCATTTTCTGATTTTTTTTTTTTTTTTTATATTTTATTGAGGGGTTTAAACTACAAGTAATTGTTTAATTGCAAGTAAAACTTCAAGACTTTGGAAGTTTAGTACTCAAAATACTGGTTCCTGGCATACCGTATGGTCCAATAATAAAACTCTGAAAACTTGCAGCGTGCTCCTGAGAGCGGTTATAGACCTGTTATGTGACTGCACGTGCACGTGTCCCCAAGATGTGATTCTGCATGTATGCGCAGTTCTGTCCTGTGCCGGGCTTACAATTCACACAGTGGCATTCCCGAATTCCAGTGCAGCTGGGGTACCTTGCTGGGACAGACAGTGAGAACGCGCTCTCTTTGCAGTGGGGTCCAAGAGTGGATGGCGGTATACAGTAATAACATGCCATTCCCCAAATTATAAGTGAGATCTCCTAAACCTGAAATAATGCAAAATTTGAAAAAGTAATTCTTTTTCAATAACTAAAATCCTGTGTTTTCTAAATGAATGGAGATGTTGCTCTTTGAAAAAGAAAAGAAAAGGCAGCACACGTTTTTGTGTTCAGGGTCTGCCCCCCCTGCCCGCTCAACAGAGGCAGGCATGTCTCTGGCTGTGGCAGACGGCAGCTGCCTTCCAGGCCCTCGGCTACCTGGGCACTAACGAGATACAGGGGGAACGCAGAGGACGCTGTGGCACTAAAGCCTGCGTGGAGCAGGTTATATGATGTGACTTGGCAAGTTGCGTCTGCCCCAGGGTCAAATGGTTGGCCAGAAGTAGTGTCACCAGAGCTGGTCTTTCTCCTTGCGTTTTCACTACGTATATGGCAAAGGCAAGTAGATGACTGTCTAAAATGGGAACCGAAATACATCAAAATCCATGGTAGTGGTTGAGCAAATATCCTGTCTGGCAACAGAGGTTTTTAATTGCAGAGCTTTTATCACTGTGATCATGGCAGAAATGGAAAGAACTAACTTCCACCAAAGACAGACAACATGCCTAAGAAAAATGACACAGACGTGTTTTTCTGCATGTGTGTGTATGTGCTTCTCTACTCCCTCACATTCTGAAGCATTCTGAAATGGTATGACATGGAGACGCAGAGCTTTCCTGAGCATCTGTGCTAAATGAGCACTGTAAAAGAGGTTTCCCTAGCAACACAAACCATATGTAATAGCTTAAAATAGCTTTTCTCCAACTCCTAGGATTTCTTAGTGGTTTGCTCACAATTTCCATTTCAATCTAGGAATATTTGCCCAGTTCAAAAAGGTTCTTCATTTTCTCAACTTCTATTAAAATGAACAGGCTTTGAAAATGCTAATTTCTTGCAAGAATGCCTCCCTTCTTCTTAACTTCTAATTTATCAGGTAAACTGAAGCATAGCCAATCATGACAATGGCTGTCCACTTTATCAAATGTATTCCCTTTGTTTGTGGTACAAAATATTGTACTGTAAGTATATTGGTGGTCTCTACTGCTGGGAAACTTCTAGCTAAAGCAGTAGACTTTGATTTTTGTGATATTATTATCATAAGATAAACTATGCAACTATATAGTATAATGCATCAATCATAATGTACTTGTATTCCATTTTGCATTTTAATAGCAATTTGCAGGCAAATCCTGATACTTGAAAACACTGATCAGTTCTAACTATGCCCTTAGGAAAATAGGTACCAAGTGCTATCTTAACCAGGAATAAACTGTGATGCCAAGAGCCTAAGTAATTTCTCTGAGTTTGTATAAGAAGCAAGCAACAAATCCGAGACATAACCCATGGGTATTGATTTTCAGATCCTAATACAACTAGTCATAAAGTCATACATTTAAAAAGTTAGAAGTGGGCTGAGAGGTCTTGAAATTGATTACAGCAAGTGTTAATATACAGGTAAGATATTTAGATTCTTGTCCAAAAAGTTCAAAATACGTATAGCAAAACTGAAGAAAGAACCAGGTATTCGACATTGCTTTCCTTTCCAATAAATATATTTGTTTAGCCTAAATGGGTTTTAGCTGAGAAAATGATGAAGCAAACTTTTATCCCTCTTCATGTGTTGTTTCATCTCTAAATAAGGCAGCCTCATGCAACTGTAGCACACAGCATGAAAGTACAGTGCCTATTTCCTGATAAAACATTTCTAAACTGTAGTCATTTAGATACCGTATCATATATTTCAACCTCAAATGTAGTAATGGCTACAAGGAAGGGTCCTTTAAATACCTTTAGTTATTCTTCTTGTGACCTGTGAGCTGCAGACTTCTCGTGAAGTATCCTGACTTAACGGATTGAATGGGAACAGTTACTAGAAAAAAGGGAAAGATGTTTTATGCTAATAATTATTGAATGGGTAGACTTGTTGGAAAGTGCCAGGCTCTAAGGTCTTGTTCTCTGTTTTAATTAGCTTTGAGTTGAGTTTTGACTATTAAGCATTTGCTTGGAAAAGGAGGGGAGGGGGCGGACTGGGAGATTTGCTGTCAGCTGTGTGGGAAGCCCTCGTGCCAGGGTATCTGACAACAGAGTCACTGAGGTAGAGTCTGATTTCACAGGAGGAAATTTTTTTTTAGCTTTGGTTTAGAGATTATGTTTTAAGTCGATGTCCTATACTTACCTTAAGCTCTTTCCGTGAATCCCAACAGTACTTCAGCTTCATTTTTGTGTTCATTTAGCCTGCATGCCTATAGGTCTGCCATACCCAAGCTATATTCTTAAAATTATTATTGGATGTAATCATTTGCTAAATATAGTAACATTTTATTCTAGCAGAATGAAAGGAGCTAAATTAAATTTGTATATATTGGGCTACCTTAGCTGTTTGACTATAACAAACAAATCATGTTGCTTCTTTAAAGGTGAAAGATTTTAGTAATATTCTTCATTACGGTATTTCAAATAGTTCAAAGCAAACAATTCAGCCACAAAACAACAATGAAAATAAATGGTTCATTTCTTAGAGAATGCTGTCTAGCTCTAACTTTCAAATCAAGCAAAGTCTCCCTCCCCCTTTTCCAAGAATGCCTCAACAACTGTACGATTCCCTGTTGATCGTACAATTGCATATGCTCAGTATGGCTGTAACAACTGCTCTGTGTTGGTTGCATGTGTTTAATCATCTCCTCAACTTTTTCTGGGGACATTAAGAAGTGATTTTAAGAACAGTAATAACTCTTTAAAAAGTAATTTAACAGCTGTCTTTGCTAAGAGCAAGCTGTATGGAGTGGAAATGAGAAGATAATTGAATCATAAAGAAATTGTTTTGAAATGAATAGAATTGTCCTAGTTTCTTAAATTACTATTAAATGACATTTTTTTCCTTTGCCAGTAATAACTCATCTTTGAAGGCTATACGTGTCAAATGTAGGCCTGTGAAATATTGTGTGGTTTTAGTAAGTCATATTATTTCTCATTATAGCCTTTATGGTGGGAGGTGGGTGGACAGGGTTATACTTGGACATCCAGAGGTCCTTTTCAGCTTAAATTATTCTGTGATTCTATTTATGTAGCTATGAAAAAAAAAATAATTCATAAATAGCCACTCCTTCCACAGGTTAAATATAAAATTAATTTGAAAATACAAACCTACTTCATTTTTTGATAACTGTTTCAACCAATTTTAATTTCACATACTATTTGCTTTTTCAAGTTCCTCATAAGATGTCTTAATGGAAAAAGAAAGTAGGAATAAAATCTGATGATGATGCCTTTGAGACATATTGACTCTAATTCCTGTACCAAGAGCTCTTGTGCGAGGCAACCGCATTTGTTTAGTCAGAATGACTTCTTTGGTCACTGCTCATTACATTCACACATGGCCTAAAAAAGTCCTGTGCCTCCTTGTGAATTATCTGCTTCTGAGAAAAGGAAATTCTCTTAGATTTTAATCCTGCATCAGATACACTTACTGTAACTTCACAAGTTTTCTAGACTTAGCAAACATGAGATACCAAAGGAAAATTTTCTTGGTTACTCTCACCCATCATTTTCCACACAGTCACGAGTGCATTGCTGTAAGATGCTATTAAAATTCAGCTTAATGTCACTAATTATCTCATGTGCTACATGTGCCTTTGCTCCGTTCCTAAGTACAACTAATCTCCGGTAGCAGATGCAGCGTCTCAGGGATGGCAGTGGGGTGCTCCCCAGCCATCACTGCCTAGAACATCGCCCTCAATCCCCTGCTGCAAACTGTGCTTCCACTGCACTAAAGCACTGAGAGGCCACATGAGCTTTCAAGCATCACTTCTGAGAGGAGATCAGCTACAGTATCTTAATAAGCCATTTCAAATGTCTCCAGTTTCAAATCCATATTTTGACCTTTAGTTAAAGGTCATCTTTAGAAGACAATTGGTTTTTCCTTGTCCCTGAGGTAGCAGTGAAGCATTTTCGTTATCCACAGCAGACTGGCATAAAATCATCTTAAAATACATTACTGAAGTATATATTGTTATAAGTATTAAAGAAACCATAAAATTCTCTACCAGACAGAAACATAATTTCTTTTCCTAGCTCTAACTTCTTGCAAAATTCTCAGTGTAAAAGTAATACTATTTCTGAACAGTTAGAAATGAAGGAGAATACAAACAGCAAGAATTTGTCAAGAAAAGGATGTCAAAATAAACTTCAGTCCTTCATTGATAGGTTGTAGTAAGTATTATAGAGAACAGAAATGAAGTAGTTGGCATTTGAATCTCGGACATGAGAATATTTTTTGTCACAGTCTCATATCAGAACTACTGTTTGAAGTAAACCATTATGAAATGGGTGCAAAACTGGTCTGATACCATTTAAAGAAATTATCGGTGTTTCACTGATAAATAGGAAGCTAAATCAAACTGGGTTCCTAAGGAACTTTGCACTGAACTTTCCACTATGGCTTTTCATAAATTTTCTGAATTGTTTGAAGAGAGGAGGAAATAAAGAAAAAGTTTTGCTAGGAACTTTATTACAACTAAAGATCAGGCTGATCTGAGAAGAGCTGCGGGTCTATTGGAGCATAGGATCAAAACTAAATATTAAATCAGTAAATTGGAGACATTATCTGTTAAACATAAGATGGAATGTTTTTGTGCTAAGTACTATATTTAGGAAAAAAATACTGGAAAAATGTACAGATGGTTAGGGAACAGGTCCTTGGTACAGGGTCAGGTGACTGACATGAATCACAAGCTGGGCATGAGCAACAGCACCATATTCTTGACAAAAAAGAACACCAAGCAGGATAGTCCAGCGTAATTTTTGTCAGAATTATATGTAAGTAATCCTGCCCTCTGCACTAGAATTGTCAGGCTTTTAACGAGAACAAATCCAGATCTGACCACAGTACTGCAAGTACGGACAGACATGCTGGAGAAAGTCGGGAGAGCAATGAAAATTTGTTGTCTAGCACTGGACTTCTGAAAAAAAGACTGCAACTTTTAGACTTACAAAAGTTTTCAAATATAAATGAATGCTGTAAAGAAGAATAGTGTGGGGATAAGAAGAATAAAGGGAGTAATATGCCCTCTGTATCCATAGGGGAAAGATCAAGGAAATAATGAGCTTAAATTGTACTATGGGTGACCAAGGAAGCACCCAAATATAATTGATCCAACTTTGTCATAGAAGGACTAATGTGCGATATGACTAGATGTCCAGTGTTCTTTATTATGTTTGTAAACCTTTTATTTGTTAAAGTTAAGATTTTTCAAAGCTTTTTTTTTTTTTTTCAAAATGTTGGAGGTTTAATGAAAATGAAATTGGAGCAGTTATGTTTTCATTTAAAAATAAAGGCTGATATTATGTGAGATTAGGAATAATAATTTTGGAACTTTTACCTTAGGCATCAGAGATGGTGCATAAAACTGAATTCTTACTTATGAGGGGAAAACAGTGTCATGATGTACCACTCTGAATGTAGCGCTTCATCATGTTCTCTGCAAAGGGCACAGCGTAGCCCTTCCATTGACTGGATGCATTGTCAGTCATTCTCATGGATCAGTGGTAGGATTCTGCTTATTTGGATACCCAGAACTGTACTACTAATGCAAAAAGCCCTCCCCGACTGGTTTGACCAGTAATTTCGTAGAGTAATTCATATGCTCCATTTTCACCAGGAAGATTGTCACATTTTCTTCTTTGGAAATGATCTTTTGTTTTGAAAAATTAAGCAGACATCACTTCAGTGAGTATCCGTTGCAAACTTCAGAGGATGTGATGAATGTGTAGTGTAATGGCTGTCCTCAAAAAAGTGCTGAGCAGAAGCAAACATGACAGCATGTGTCCTTGATCTGTGCCACATTAGCCAACCGAAAAAATGGCATCATATGTGCAAGAAATTGGGGTCAGGCACCACACACTGATTTATTCATTTCCACCTGTTTCATATCTCCTGGGATACTGCAGCTGTTAAAGTGGTATTTTTTCCTTGTGGTACCTGTATTTCACACTGGAATGTGAACCAAGGCTGTTATGTGCTACCAGAAATAAAAACAATTCCAGGGAAAACCCTCATATGGGAGATAATATCTGAAATAGTTATGTATATGTATGTGCATCTATATTTATGTCAGAGACAGTAAGGGAAATGGTCTGTCAGCTATTTCCATATGGCTGACAAAAAAAAAAAAAAAGAGATAATCGGATGAGTTTTGATGTCTGAAGATGAACTATCAAAATAACTGAACATCATAAACTGTTGCTACAGAAAATTCATTGCCTCAGTTAAGAGGATACTCCTTACAGATGTGTTTCCATGTACATCAGTACCAACATTATGACATAATTATGAATTATGACATCAAAAGATTCTATTAAAATTAATTAGAAGTGTATTTTGTCTCATGGGAAATTAGAAAGCATGTGTCTTTAGCAAAACCAAGGTTTGTCAGCCAAACTAGAGTTTATCAGCAATTTTTAAGCCATATAATTAAAACAATGCATAAGAGAAAAACGATAAACAGATGCTACAATCAGCATTGAAATATAACTGTCTTTGGTCAACTAGGAAAAGAAGCACACACATATTTTACCAGCACACGTGGTCTTCAATAGTATACTTAGAGAATCATAATACATCTCCTAATGAGCATGCATAAACTGATCTGGCAATGTAGCATAATGTTAATAAATACTAGGCATAGGGCTCGTATTGAAAGGTCAATACAGTCATGCCCGTTGAGTCCAAACGTTATTGAGGGAAGTCATCGAGGTAATTCAATATCATAGATCCTTCTTATTAGGAGCTACCTGTGCTTTTTCCGTTTGTGTGTGTACAAGTGTGTGTTCACGTGTTGCACACAAGAGCAAAGATTTTTGTCAACTGGCAAGAAAATCTAGCAAACCTCCAAGGTTTTGCTGATGTCTCTGGACCACTGCCAGATCACTTTCTTTGAAGGGAATGGAACTGCTTCAAGGTCTCCCTGATGGAGGAGCCTGAACCTCAAAAGATTCCAGACAGAGGAGATCATAGGCATCATCAGCTAGCTAATGTCCACAAAAATGCACAACCACGCCTTCTGAACCAGTAGCAATTCACAGTTTACTTACCATGCATTGTCTCAGAGCTCATTTAAGCTCCTACTTATTTTAAGCCAAACCTAAAATCTTTGAAGGCTTTTGCTCTCCATTTGCTTTGGCACAATGATTTAGTTTTCTGACAATCCCAGTAATACCATAATATTTTATAGTGGGAAACAGAATGTACAAAAAACCAAAAGCACTTGGTATTTATGCAGGTTTTAGCTAGTTTCTCTGTTTTTCACCTGTGAAAAGGTCCCAGTCGTCATTCAAGGAGCGGGATGGTCAGAATCAGACTAAGTCAATGAAACGTGTCGTCCACTGCTCAGCCTTTTTCAAAACTGTAGACGCAGCTTCCATAAGCATTTTATAACAGGTTAAGGTCTGTCATTTTAGATGCTTCTAGAAGACTGTTTGGTACCCGTTGAGTATGTTCCCTTAGCCACACTGGTTGAGACAGTCCCCAGGCACGGTGGGAGGCTCAACTTAACCTTGTGCCAATAAGCAATGTATTTGTCTGTTTTGCATGTAGCAGTTATGTTTGGCCACATCTTAACTGGCTACTGTTACTACAGAACTAACGAGTGTTGGTCATTTATGCCCTCGTCTGCTTTCTCATTTGTTACAGGACATCACTCAGGAGCAAGCTTGTAGGCCAGAAGGGTTTCTTTAGGTCTTGCACTATTTGGAGTACAGGAGTACCAAAAAAGATTGAAGGGAGCAGAAACAAGTGTATTGATGATAGTATGTTCAGAATGGAACTGTTGTGTGGAACTTTCCTGTTTACCTTCCTCCACAATGAACAAGCCTTATTTCATCAAACCCCAGGGTGCTCTGTGCGTACCACTGAAAGCATTAAGTCCTGAGGTTTCTAGAGAAAGACATCTCAAGGTTTTTTGAAGAAACTAATATTGTTTTCAGGTTTCTAATTATTATTTTTTTTTGTAGGAAGCACTAAGCTGATAGTAGAAATTGCTTTCATAGTCTGCTCAAGACTGGGGTATTGGCCTGATGTTCTATCCCCTTCCACTGTTTCCAGTGTCCAAGGGACGTGTAGCAGTGCCCTGCTTTAGAGCCCAGCTGCAAGCGGGACCTCTGCAGGCACAGGTGCACTCACTGGATTAGGGGCAACACTCTGAAGGTGTGATTCCTTTTACAGAATAAAAGGTTAATTTGTATGAGATTCTTTGGTGTCCTCAGGTAAGACTGTGAATGAGCATATGGCTGCAATAATTGTATAGTTCGTTATGCAGTGGCTGTAATGGTGTAAGAAAGTGGACTCGGGGGATGCTGCAAATGCCCGATTTTCAGATGAGTTAATTACTAGCAGATCCCATTGATTACAATTGATTGTGAATGTTTAGAACTTCCAAACAACGAGGCCCAAAATGATTTTAAAAGATGATTTGAAATGTTTAAGATGAGATATTCTGAAGACATGAAAATACATCCAGCAACTAGCTATAGATAGATATTGATATAAGGCTGCTTCTCTTTTTCTTCTCAATATTTCATTTCTACTCAATCAATTAGCACATTAATTCATGTGTGGCCTGTGCTGGGTGCTATAGGGGAAGAGAACAGTGATTTCCTTAATTATTTCTGTTGGTCCATATTTAAGAAAATAGAGGTATGTGAAGGTGTCTTTAAAATTTTATTTTATTTTGTTGAAATAAAATTTTGGTTATAGAGAAACTAATAGTCATGAATAATTTTCTAAACAACTTCTAAGAAATTCAGCCTTTTAAGGTGTTAAGATAGGTTTTAACCTACAACATGCATAAAAAGCCTTTACTGATAACTTTACAGAAAATGCATTTATTTGAATACAATATTTTATAAAATATATGCATTTCCATTTATAAGATATGCACATATGCAAAACTTTTAGAAAAGCTGTACATTTAAACAGCTCATGAGTAGAACTTAAATCTGAATGAATTTGAAGGCACTAAACTTCATGAGGTCTTAGCAGAAAGTTTATATATAGCTGGAGAAAATGTCATATCTTATTTTAGAAGACAGTGTCTCATTACCTTCCAAACTGAATCGATTATGCTTTTTTTACCTTTTTCTTCACCCGATAGAGAATCCTATTTTGATTATTCAGCGTTCCTTGTTTTCTTCAAATGAAATGGACTTTATTTCTAAGGTGTGCCTAAAATTACTTTATTCCCCCTCCCCACCCCCCAGGAAATTTGTACTGTCATTTAAAATGTTGCACTAAGAGTCTGCTTCTTACAAATTACAAACCAGTACACTAGTAAACATACAGAACTACCACATTCATACCTCACTGGTTTTATTCTGTAATGATTTTATGCAGTACATATTGACTACTAGTACTGTTTTCAAAATGACATTTTGGAATACAACTCTTTCTGTTTAGCCTGCAGATGTTCCCTACACCAGATGTATAACTTGAAAAATAATAGCTGCTAAAAATACACAAACTGTCAGCTTTAGTTTTACTGGGAGAAACTATAACTTCAAGTAAGATAGATTTGTGTTTAAATACAATGTAAGAAACCTAAAATATTCCCAAAGACTAATGACAATCTCAACAAATGGTGCAAATAATCACATTATAAATGCATCATTTGAGTCCAAGGTGGGGTAAAGGTAAGGCAAAATTGTTGCTTTATGAGCTAATAACACTGACATCAGTTTTGATAAAAAAAAAAAACAAACCCACAAACAAAATCCCATAACAAAATTAAAAAGCTTGCTTGATCAAATAAGTGGTATTAACATCTTAAAAATAGCTCTTTCATTGTGCTTATACCTTTAAGGTCTCATAGCTGTAATGTTTTTTCAGCTGACCTTGCAGAAAGTATTTTTCTTAGTATACTAAAGAAACTGTGAAAGTGATTCCAAATAAGCCTTTTTCAAAAAGCAAGTAATGATGCTTCCTTTCCACTTAGTTCAAGGTTAATTATACTTGTCAAGAAGGCAGTAAAAATAAGCAGTGAGAAATTTGACAGCTCGATGGCAACCACACAGACTGTGCACCTCCAGCTGTTCCCATTTGTCAAAGTTGCACCCATTGATAAAGTCAGAATGAGGACAGTATTTTAGAAGGCTCATTTTTTCATTACATTTCAACATAATAAATCAAGACAAAAGAATTAAAATGCTGTAAATTGTAGTAGAGAAAATCTGACCAACTGACAGATTTTATTTTTATGGAATAGTTATGTATCTTAAGCAAAGATCAAAATTTTGTGACAATGTCCCTGTTCATTTTTTTAAATGTGAATATGTTCCTATTCATTTGAGTGTGGGTGTGCACCTATATAAAGTGAGATTAACGCAGTCAGGAACACTGGTTAAAAAAAAAAAAAAAAAAAGACAGTTTTAGTGATTAACTTGTATAGAAGTAGGGCTTTCTAAGTGCAGACTTTAAAACTCCTACCTCTCTGCAGATTCATCTGAATTTTCTTCTGTGATCATCTGCAACTCCTGTGTGGTTTTACTTGTATCTTCTTTGACACAGTTTTCCTCTGAGCTTGTTTTGGGAATATCCTCATTTGATCGAAGCTGTTCTATGAGATTTTGTTGATGCCAGGTTTGAATAGATCGGTGGTGCACTGGGGTTGGACCTGGCACGGGTGCCAGTATATTGTGGTGGACAGGACTGCTGTTTTTCTTCAGCCCATTTCTGTCCCGAGAGTGGTTCTTCAACCTGTTCTGAACTGGTGTCCCTCTGTGCTCATATCCTTCCTGCTGATGGCAGCCCCCCGTGCCTGTGGAGCCTTGCGAGGGGTGACTGAACCACCTCCAGCGGAGCCTCAGGATCTGCTTCACGTCAAACTCTTTCTTTCCAGATACTGACATTTTTTTCAGGAAAGGAAAAAAGAAAAAAAAAAAAAAAGACAAAAGCCTATTCTTTTAGAAAGGAAATGGATTCTTTGTTATCTCTTGTGTTTCAACTCCTCTTCTTAAGAAAAGACAACAAAAGAACAAATACCGGTAGCTCTCTCCCTCTCTCTTCTGATTAATACACTGCAAGCTCTTCAAGCCGATGCTAAGCTGCTGCTAACTGTATAGGTGGGAATCCATACTGACAGGATGATGAGGTCAGACCTTAAACAAGTAAATCAGCTTAGCACAGGAAAGCAGCAACCACAACACTACCCAGCTGCTAGGCTTACACACTCACAGCACTGTAGCACAGCTCTCTAATATATAACCTAGCCTCACATGATCCTAAGGGATCCTAAGCTGCAAGTTAAGATGCAGGAAAGCACATACAAATAAAGTGACAAGACTTTCTATCTCACGAGGTTTTCCATCAAGCCTGCTAACAAGCAATGCTGCATTTCACAGATTTATAGAGAATTCTTTTACAGTCTCCTTATGCAGATTTTTGGTAACGATTCACGTGAAACTATCCTGCAGTTCATGTGTTTCCTTAAGGGGGTTGCATTTGTTTATCTTGCTGTGTAAAATTCCTACAAATGGCCTCAGTGTGGTAGCACTTACCTAAAGGAAAAAGGCAGCATTAGGATACGCTGTGCAGAACTGTATGTATTTTCTCACCTACAGATAAATTTCTTGGTATAATTACAGGAGTATGAGAACAGAGGGAGGAAGCTCATGAAAATCAGAGATGTGCTCCCTGAACGACTGTATCTGTGGAAAACACAGTGTTTCCTGGCTAAGTGCCTGTGTAAACACCCTCTGCCATCCTGCTCTTAATTTCTCACGGATGGTGAAATGAGTGGGGGTTGGCTGTTTTTTGGTTTGTTTTATTTTTTTTTTTAGAAAACACCTTTCTTTTGATAGTGTACACTGTAACATGTTTTCAGCAAATTTAATAGATTATATATATCCAATGCCATCCATTCATTAATAGGCAGGATCATGAGAACTGTTTCCTGTGTGTTTTGATATAATGTACACAGAATGTTTTCATGTGCGAATTGAAAATAATCAAGCGGATTGGATTATTTTTTCTTATGTTATATCCTGCACAGTTTGCTACTGATGATCTATACAGGATCATGCAAGCATTGTGCAGAAATAAAAAAGGCTGTAACAGAGTCAGTAAAACAGGATTCACAACTATATGAGGGTACCCCTCTCCCACACATCTTCTTACATCTCCTCTTCAGACCTTCCCATTTTAACTTCCTTTTTCTCTCTCTGTGTTGTCATTTTTTCTTCTTTTTTTCCTAAACTCTACTGATGGGATGTTGAATCTTCAAATACTTAAGTCTGCTTTGCTTTTTTTGTTTGTTTGGTTTTGGGTTTTTTTTGTTTGTTTGTTTGTTTGGCTGCATACAATGCAAACAGAGAAATAATGAAGTAGAGTTTTGAAAAGAAAAAGCAAAATGAGGGGATAGGACTAAGAAATCATCTGCTTTCATGCTGGGCTGTCAAGCTCCTGTCCTGTTCCTGGTATTCAAGCAAATGATATGCAGTATCATGGACTGGATGCATGTGAGAGAAATTACAGGACAAGTGAAGAGCAGTAAAATAGTTGAAAGGTATTACACTATTTAGATAGAGGGACAGAAAAGACTGTACAAAGAAAACCTATGAGAAATGGCCGTAAAAAGCAGAAAGGAAGGAGCTGAGGAAAGACATTTGACAGACCTAACCAATGCATGTTTATTGCTATATAGAGCACTGAGGCTGAGCTATGGCGATAAAATGTACATCGGTATGCGGCTTTGACAGTAGGATAAATGTCTATGACAAACAGAACAAGAAAAACTTGGTTGCAGGTAAAAGCCTTTTCTTACAGGAAAAAATAAAGTATTAGTGGGAGCTAAAATACAAGCCCCAGCAAGCCTTACTGCAGCGCTTTGGCGTAATTGCTCCTGTCGCTGACCTTGGTCCTCTGCTGCGGGCAACTGTTCTTGCAGCAGTTGTTGGAACCTGTGTGTGCCCTGGCTGCTCCGGTTGAAAGTCACGGCTGACATCCAGCAAAGGCTGCCTTGTGCCCAGGCACCAGGCTCAGGGTCCCAGCAGCTCTGCTGCAAGAACCATCCTGCTCTGCCGCGGTCCTCCCCAGCGCTGGGATTTACACAACAGCAAAGGCTGTCACAATGTCATGTATGAACATCCCAAATTGGTGCAGCTTCCCTATAAAAGTGATACTCTGTTTAGTAGTGCTTCATTAAGATGGATTGTATTCTGTAATATTTACTTGAGAATGAAATGGAAGAAGGATTTCTGTGTTGGATTATCAGGCTGTAAGTGTTCTTAAAGGAACATATTTTTAAAAGACTAAATTTTCTGTTATTGGAATGGATAGAAACTAGAAAACTTGTTCAACTTCTAAGATGTTATATTAAGGAGAGGTATATAAAGTCCTGTTTGTGATTTTAATATTAATTTCAATTTAAACTTGTTGAGAATATAGGCTAATAAAGAAGCTGCTCCCGAATTTCAGGGATTTGTAGGGAATGAATGAATAAATGAAAATGCTGGCCATTGAGTAAGAGAGATTACTGTATGTCCAGAAGTCGATGTAAGGCGTTTTCACACATAAATGCTGAAGCATTTATAACAATCTGACATCTTCTGCAGACACAAATATTTCAGATATTTTTTCTTGCATTACAGCTACGCAATATTTAAGTTAGTGTTTCTTAACTTTTCCATTTCAGCCTACATGCCTATGGGTGTTACTCATTTCAATGTCATAAAAATAATAAGACCTGGTGGTATCTATGTATATTCCTCAGGATTGCCTACATGGCAGTCTGAGGTCTAATTTAAGGAGGTATATCTCTACATACCAAGTTAATAAAATAATTTATATAAAATCTTGTAGAGGTGGGCAGAGAACATGGCTTCTTGCTACTATCTTAATCAGGTCATTGAGCTATCTCAGCAGCTCTGTCAGCTCCTCTTAGCAACATCTCTGATACATTTTTTTCAGAAGTCATCCTTTACTCCAAGCTATCATCAAAAGCATATTCCTTGAATTTTACTTGAAATGTGCAAACAGTACTTCTGTTTGTGAATTACTCTGTTTCCTACTAACTCAGTACAGGTTTTCACAGTGTATCTAGCTAAAATTAAAATAGTAAAACTGGACATTTGCTGAAGAGACTGCCTTGCTCAAGAAATCAGCTTGAGTCAGCACAGAATATGTTTCAGGTAGCGCATAAGTAGATTATTTTTCACACAGCTTGTTACTAGTCTAGCTAAAATTTCAATGTGCTGTACTAGGGCAGTGTAAGTGATTTGATAATCCAAAACTTCAGGCCTGAAATGATTAGAAGCAGGTGTGTGGCATAAAGCTGCACCTTGTTTATACATATATATGCCACATACCTGCTTTTAATCATTTATCTTCTGGTGCAAAACCTAAGTTTCCTTGAAACTGAACACAATGTGTTTACCTCTTGACAATTCCTTTTCAAATCTCTAACATGTTTTTCAGTGGATCTCTGACTGGGTTCAAACATCTAAATGTGAAAAGATATAAGGTTTTTCTGTTTTTACTATTCTTAATTTAATATGTTTGGTGTCAC
>JAVJGJ010000034.1:20643125-20665627 GCA_035590215.1 Microhierax caerulescens
CCCCCCCCCCCCCCCCCCCCCCCCCCCAAGACTAACCAAGCAATTGGAAATTTAGGTTGAAAATCAAACTGTTGTTGTATGTTTTAATTCAATTTTACTTAGATGACATTATCCTTTCTGATGGTAGCATTTCCAATTTACAAAAGTAATTATTAGAAATAGAAACTGAAGTAAATGCAAGTACATCTGCAGTTTCATTAGATACCATCAGCTTAACTCTACACTGCTTCCTATGTGAATTGGCATAAACCCTTTTCTTTTACTAATCATTTGAATAAAAAGGCAAAACGATAACCCACACAACATGATTGTGAAGATGTGGTGCTGAAAGCTATGAAGATACTCAAAACAGCACTATAGTTATGTAAACATATAATAGGCTGTATCACAGAAAAACATAGCTTTACCTTTTTCTGCAATAGTGTCATAGAATAATTCTGGTTGGAAGGGAACTCAGGAGCTTTCTAGCCCAACTTTCTGATCAACACAGGACAAGGTACGAGGTCAGAGCAGGTTACTCAAGGTTTTATATGCTTTCATCTTGAAAACCTCTAGGATGGAGACATCAGAACAATTCTGGGAAACCGATTCCAGTGTCCTAATAGTAAACAAGTTTTTCTTATAACTGGTCTGAGCCTGCCTTGTTTTAATTTATGCCCACTGACTGCTACCTTTCCTCCTGCTACCATGCTCTGTGAAGGACCTGGCTCAGCCTTCTTGATGACCTTCCTGTAGGCACTGGGAGGCTGCTGAAACTGTGTCTTCTCCAGACTGAACAAGTCCTGTTCCTTCAGCCTTTAGTCTTTGGGTGAGTGCTTCAGCCTCTATCCTGGTGACCCTCTGGTGAACTCACTTCAGTTTATCAGTATCTTTCTTGTGCTGTTGGGGAGTGTGCAAACTTGTCAGTATTCCATATGTGGTCTAATGAGTCCTGAGTAAAAGATGACTACTACTTAGCTAGTAAGTAGTAGAAAAGTAGATGGAACTTGCATTTATTACATGTAACAAATATATTGAAACAACCATTGATGCTTAGCATGTGATGACATCTATTCCATAACTGTAAAATGATTATGATAGTTATGTTCATGTATAAAATGCCTGAATTTTCTGCTTATTCACTGATAATAACAACCCTTATTCGTCCACCAATTGTTATCATTGGCTATTAAAAAGTATGGAAAAGATCTGGCATACTCTTAACAAAAACTGGTATTTAGATTTGACACTTGCCAGTATAGGGCTGTATCATACTGTATCATATGCCCTCTCAAAGTCTTGACAGAATAAGGGTTTATTCCCAAGGTCAGCCTTCTCCGGTAAGTTTTTGAATGAGTCTTGTTCATTGTCTCTTAAAAACTAATAAATGCTGTCTTTAATTCCAAGATAGGAGGTCTTCAAGGCAGTTGTATTTCTGTGCAGTGTAGGATGTAATGAACCTTACATGTATTTGGTTTTTAGTCCCACAAATTTCTTCTGAGACTCATGAAAGGCACTGTATACATCAATAAAAAATACTTAGAATGCATGTCCATGCATGTCCTCTGAAGCATTGACATCAGATATTACAAAGCTTTTTGATTATTCATGGAAAAATGACCTGCCTTGGGGCAGGTGTTTGAGAGGTCCAACGTAGTCACTTCAAGTCTGTCTCCTTAGTGACTTCTCTAACCTCCAGCACACATATTGATCCGAACATAGACACGTACTCAAGTTCACACAAGCTGGCTTGTTGTATCTACAAGTGTGGAACGAGGTGTTCTGGTATGCCATCTGGTTTGCCTTCAGATTAACACAGGGAAGCATGGCATTTTTTTTGCAAGGCAAGTAATTTTGAGGCTGTTGCTGTTGGGTTTTTGTAGCATAATAATCCATCAACCTTTTCTACCTTCAGTTTCCATCCCAGTTGTCATCAGATTTCCTACCAGTTTTCCCAGATGTCTGATCTCTCCTTTGTGCTGCCGTAAGAATGCAAGGGACAGAATACTTTTTAAAATCATACGGTTATAAACATCACAGTCAAAGCTCATCTGAAAAAGTGCTGTAAACAGGTATCATTGTCAGCAAACTGTCTCCCAGCATCCCAATACTATCCTTTTGGCCATGTCACCTGTAAAAGCACACAATAACTCAATTTATACTTTGACAAAAAGCCATAGAGATCCACATCTCACTATTATTGTTGTTCAGCCTGGATCTAGCTGTTGTCAGCTGCCAAGACGCCTTGAGGCTGCACTTTTACTCTGTGATGCTAGCCCAGAATATAAAAATACAAACCCACATTTAAACCATTCAAGCCCTATCTTTCTCATGCAAAAAACTTTGGTTCTATCATGTTAGCAATTTTTAGAATAGACAGGCTCAGCATGTATATTTTGGTTTGCAAGAAATTTTTAGTAATGTTTTCATATTTTTCTGGGGAAAAAAAATAGATGTTGTACATATGACTACTGCATTATAAGATTAAACCCAACGAACTGATAGTAAAATACAGTATGGTTTATCTTCATATATATTTATTAATAATAAAAAGGTACTAAAAAACATAGTGGTCAAATTTTCAAGTGATAGCACATTTCAGGGAGAGAATAACAGGAAACCTCCAGAAAGCACAGATTACTGAATATAACATACAGTATTCTGAGGCAAAGCCTATTAATGACAGATTCCCAAAGGAAGAGAGAGATACAGCCTGCTGAAATAGAAACAGAAGCCAGCACATTAAGTCTTATTTAGCATAAAATCGTTGAAAAATCCAGTTACAGACTAGGACAGGGATGTGATGGAGAATAGCATCTCTTGGTTCAGTGTAGATTAGACTGTCTTTAATTTTTTTCAAAGCTTCATCAGTAGCCTTATATCATCCAGTCCTATATCTCTTAATCTTAAACACGAATTTCGCTGTGACTTGTGCCATGCCAGACATCAATGATGTGAGAAGATTACCTGTATGTGTAATAATCCAAGTTTCTGTGCTAAAAGCTGCAGACAAGCAGTCCTTATGACAAAAACTTTTAATTCTATTTTAAGTTTCCAGCTCAGTTTTAGTTGACATGCAGATAGTCTATCCTCCATACCTGGAAGACAACAATCCTACAGTACTGTGCCAGTCAGCAGGAATTTCTGGTACCTCTGTGATAGTGTCAGGTAGCTCCAATTCCTGCAAGGTCCATTGATGAACTGTACAAATGGATGTAGAATAGAAATACCCATCTTTGATGGATATATGTATACTGATGAGATTTGGCAATGGAAGGTAGCCCTTCTCTTCAATTAAGGAAAATACTTGCAGCTGCATACATTAACAATAGAAATTCTATAGCAAAGAAAGCTCTGTTGTAATAAATTAAATCATATTGCAAATAAACTACCAGAGAGCTGTTCTAGAAGAAATTAAGCCTAGCAAGCCTCCTGAAATTAAACTTTTGCTGAAATAAATTGGTAATCTATAACTAATATAGTTTAGCATATGCCACAAACAAGAGAGATGCTCTTCGTTGATTATGTCAATTTAAAAGGCTGTTTACATCAAATAGTTTTGAAGTCTCAGTTTTAACAGCAGGGGTCATAAGGTACTTTTGCTTTGCTTTAGAACCCATTTTAGAATGAATACTTGACACAGAGTGACAGTTTGGCATTTTGGCTTACTGAGTTTCCTAAATGAAGTTACTGATAATACCTCTTGTTAGTGAGTAGCTGATGGCTTTACACTTTCTTGATGCAGTGAACACTGAGGAATGCTATCACCATTTTAATGTAAAATACCATTGACTTTCAAGAACAAAGTCTGTAATTGTGGTGGTGTTAATGTGGAATTAATGATCACAGGAAAAAAACATCCCTGTGAAATTCCAAATGCTTCAAAATAGAAGCTTACCTAGAAACATACAGAAAAGGCTTTGACGCATGATTGCTTCTTAATCACTGTTAGCTGCTGATTTTTTTTAATGCTTTATTTCATAATGTTATGTTTCATGTTAATGAAAATGTTATGGGAGAAACCAGTGGGAAAAGAAAAGCTATTTGCCTCTCCTTAATAACTCCTTCTTGCTAATCCATTTAGGTATTTTTTTCCCTCTGAAATTGCTTTCTGTATGCTGGAACACACCTAATTGTTTTTCTGCCTGACACAGTCTAATCATTCTGGCTTGCAGACCTCTCACATAACAGAAAGTACATGCCACAGAAAAGGCATTACTGTATTACTAGGACATATAGTCCTCTTGAAAATAATACATATTTTATTTTCTATAGAAAACAATACAGAAATTCTAAAAAGCTGTTGTGTGATTTACAACATTTATATATTAGGATCTTTAATTATATTCTTTTCATGGACTTGATGAAGTCCAAGAAGCTTTAGTAAAAAGATGAAGATTACTCTGCCTGTTTTTTACACCAGTATAAGAATTATTTTCTTTCTGCAACAACCTGCAAAAATAGTTGCCTTTTCACCTGGTACTACAGTGGAGAATTCTTTAACTTAAGTATCTTACTTTTGTCAATATTTTGATTAACTGCACAAAAATTTTTGTACAATGTTGAAATTATTTTCTCAGTTTTCTTTTACATTTTAGGGGTTTTTATGTATTTATAATTATAAGCTTATAATACATTCATATGAAGCATTAAATGTTGAAGAAACTTGCTAATTCTACTTCGGTGGGGGTTTTTAGGTATTTTATTCCAGGAGTATCAATTATGGCCTAGTTTAAAAAAAACCAAACAAACAACCCCAAAATAAAAAATACAGCTAATAATCAAATTGATGACCAGAGTGCATCTTAAAATCTTTGGCGGTACTCTTACACTCAATACTGAACTGGGGTGGATCCAAGATATTCAGTGTTTCTGGAAGTAAAGTTTAACTCATGTAAGTCTCACTCTTACAATAGTTTATGCCTGAAAATATGACAAGTAAATACACTTGCACAGAGAGACTTGTAATTTACATTTAAGAATGTAAATATATACAGCCTGTATTGGTTAACTTAATCTATCTGTTGCACTAACCCAAAAGTTTTGTACAAAAAAAATCCAAAAGTAAGAGATCCTTTTTATAACAAAGGTGATATCTTTTTTTATAACAAAAGCTATTATGCAGTCTGCTGAGTACCTCCATGATTTGCTGTAACATGTTTCATATCAGCTTTCCATTCAGAACATCCTTCCTTCAGAAACAAATAAGTTTTTTTCCCCCAATATCTTGCAAAGTAGCTTATTTCAGACAGTAAGGTATTTTAAGTTTATTAAGCTCATCTGTTACGTGATGGTGGATCTTCTGATGTGTTTTTCAACTGTGTGAAGATTGCAAACTTTGATAGAGTGCTTCAAGATGTATAGCTGAGCTTTCTACAGATGACAATGACACATTATCTTATCCAATCCACTTTTAGATATTTAGAATTCTACTCTATTCTTTTTGGCGCAGATCTTTGGATTATGGTTAGACTCAATGTTCTTACAGATCTTTTCTAACCTAAATGATTCTGTGATTCTATGATTAATTAAATTAATTTGATAGTCCTGAAGAATTATAGTTCTTGTCTCTTTATGTTATTACATAACAGAGTTTTGTATTTTGTGTACATTACGCACATTCTGCAATTAATAATGTTGCAAACATCTGGACATAATTATTCCTCCTCCTTCAGTAAAGGAAGCACAAAGCCAAGACATTGCCTCGGCATCCTTCAGGAGAAATCACACCTTCCTGATACTTTCTGGTTCCCTCTTGGTAAGACTCTTTGGTCTGTACCCAACTTGCTCTCTCCATATATGACATACAACGCCAGGTTTGCCCCTTTTTTCTTTTGTCACACATCTGGGCTCGACATTACCCTGTCCCCTGCCCCACCAGCACCAAGGCCCTGTGGCTGGAGCCTGCGGGGCCCTGCAGCTGGGAGCAGCTGACTGGGCATAGGCGGGGACGGGGGCCACGGCCCGGCGGAGGCCTCTGCTTCATGCGGCCCTTCTCGTTAGCCTGCCTGAGAGAGCCGGGGCCTCTGAGGCAGCCTCGGCTGGGCCTGGTGTGGCCCTGAGGGGACAGGCCGCAGAACCCTCCCTGACGGTGCCGGAGCAGGGTCAGCTCTGTGGGGAGCTTGGGGAAGGTGACAAAAATAGAAACTTGGCAGGGAAGGTGAAAGGAAGAATGTTGGTATTTTTTGTTCCCTGAAATAACCGCAGTAGTTAGAGCACAAAGCGGGGCAGGAGAGAAGGCCCTGCTGTGCAACAGCCCTGCGGAGAAGTGACTCAGCGCTGGGGTCAGCCTGGGCCCTGTCCTGGGGGCTGTTCAGAGGCACACCTTTGGAAAGGATCTTAGGCTTTTCACCTTTAAGAGTGTTCCTTATCAAAAGCCTAAAAGGCAGAAACACAGCATCTCTGTTAGTTTTTTGCCCTTCGTTGCAGCAGGTGTGTAATGGCCTTGCTCCCCCACCACAGGAAGCAAGGCAAAGAGGCTTCTCAAATCCTGCAAACACATCTACCTATAACAAACAATATGCATTGCCTGCATGTAGTTAACTCATTAAGCTAGACACACAAATCAGCTTTTGCAAGACTGACACTGAACAGCGGAAGAGCTGCACCCTGAGCTATACATGCTAGAAACTCTGTGAAGGCTTTATTTCAAAAGATTGCCTCCTGAAAACCAAACTGCAAGCTCATTGCCTGGCTGTGTTTGAGCAGGACAAAGAGGAATGTATTTAGAACAAATGCAACATTTGAATTCTCAACATGTAGGGACTAGCAGTTTTACTTGGTGCCACTATGATATTTAAGAATCGGCTTTACTTTGTGTCACTGTTTTTATAGCTGTGCACAGAATTGTTTGGAGACGTTATTCACACATGATACCACGTGATACCGATAAGAAGCAGCAAAATACAGAAGTAAAGAGGGATTGAGGCAAAACTAATAGTCTGTCCTAGTCTTTACAAATTTTAATTAGTGTTCATCAACTACTGCTGCTACACAGCTCAGCTCAGGTTTTGTCAATTAGCACTTAATACCCATGGAGAGCTTTGCAGTGCAGGGCACATCTCAGCTGAGTCTTTCAGAAGGAGCGACAGAATTCAGAGACTTTTCAAGCCATTGGACGCAGTTTGTGTGGCACCTGAAGTTATCACCATGCAAACGGGCTCTGCCTGGTGGAAGCGAGTCCCATTAGGAACGTTGTATGTGCCCTCCTGGTGGCTGAGAGACACAGATTTGAAATAATTTTAGACCAAGAACTAAAAAATATGCTTGGAAAAAAGAAATGAAAAAGAAATATCGGATTCTTTGTTGAAACCTATTTAAAATACTCTGTCAGCAGTGTAAAATGATGTAAAATGGATCAGAGCTGCCATCTCAATTTTTAATGAGGTAACCTGAAATGGAAGATCTCAGGCACCTAGTCCAGGTCAGTGCGAAATTGTCCTTACATTGTGTTCTCTTTAGAAAGCTTTAAAGTAATTGAAATAGATCACTTATTTCTCTGTAAAAGAGACAGCATTGAAGTAACATTTTCTATCAACAGGCTAGCTTTCTTTAACTGCAAACTAAACATTCTTTTTTTTTTTTTTTTCTTATGTGCACAGCTGTTCTGTCATTCCTATAAAGAATTCAGTGCTGAATTACCTAGCATGAGAAAAACCTTTCCTTACTTCATTTTTTTCGGCTCAAGGCAGTATATTTTATTCTTTTATTTTCTTGATATTCCTGTTTTTCCTCAAAGTCCTTGTTTTCCCTATATTGTTTACCCCTTAGGCTAAGTGCACGTTTCCCACCTCTTCAGTTTAGCAGAGGAATAGGAACACAACTATATGGAAATTCCTGTGTTGTGTTATATAATCCACACAGTTCCATTAATAGCCTAACTAATATAAATAATTCCATTTGGAGTTTGAGACAGTCTCCTGAATTGCTTGTTTTTAAAGCAAATAAATGTAATATAAAAACTTCTTATCAAGTTCCTTAGTCAGGAAATTATATGGTTCACCACTGTAGTTATTAAGTTTGTTCCATTCTTTTCCAGTCCTGTCAAAAACCTATTAGGTTTCAGTGGGTTGTCCCCAACTCTTAACTCTTGCCAAATGTCTTATTTCTTAATCACATGGTATGGACTGTCAGTTTACAAATGTCGTACAGTAATTTAAAATGTCAGGGATACACAGTTTCAAGTGATTATTTGTCCTGCTGAAGCTGTGCTACAAAGTGTAAGTCTCAGACTTACTTTCTTGGCTAGTTTACAGCGCAGCTCTCATTACTTACACACAGTTGTGAAAACATTTTTGGATGGAGAGAAGTAAGCTTACCATGTACTCAACAACTATAGAACACATTTTGCTCTGTTTTATCAGCCATAATGGTAAAGGTAACAAGATACTTCCTATACTTGCTGTTACTCTTAAGTATTTGGGGTAGATTTCAATTTCTCACTGGTCTTGTACAGGTACAAAATCAGGTCTGTGGATTTGTGCAGCCACAGGTAAGACATAACTCGGTTCCTAATAAGCAAAAGCAATATGTCTAAAACTGGGATTTTTTGGCCAAAAATGTCACAGTATTGGTCTAAAAGTTACAATGATAATATATGCTGGGTGTTTTTCAGTATCTTTGCTCTAGGGCTCTTAAGAACCTCGTCAGAAATCTTATGATTTCTTAGAAAATTAATATGCTATTGTCTTTGCTTTACAATATATAAATTATCTTTTTGGTCTCCATGACTCTTCTCTCATTAAAACAGGGACCACAGAGCAGATTGACTCAATAATTAAGTTGGCCTGACCATTGTACTCATTTGTATATGTGTATCATGCTAGAAGGAAGTACTTTGGGAAAGATAACATATTTACTATAGCAAAAAGTTTTCATGCCCCCAGTCCACATTTACATGCCAAAGCCAATCCTTCTTTATTCTGTTTTACTGTGTAACCAACACTTAGCAAGAATACACACCTGAGTAGAAGAAAATCCCCAAAGACAGTAATGCAATATATCTGTCTCATCAGCATGCTTTCATCATGGCTTTGGGTAAGGTGACTTTAGTGGAAAGGTTTTTGGGCAGAGGGTATTTGATTTACTGGAAAATAATACAATTATTATTTAATTAATAAAATAATGCACTGGGCAAATATCTCCCCTTCTAAAAAACACGTGTTCGGTCATTTTTTAGTCTAATGAAAGAATGTCATGCAAGCTTGTCAGGCTGTGCATGTGCTTTCATAGATGGCTGATGCCAATGGGAAACTGCTCTGTAAACACCCTGATTTAATCAGTCTTAGCTGTACAAGAGCAGAATCTCAGAAGTTTTGTGTGTTTCCATCAACTATTCAAACGATTCCAGTAGATATCTGTAGTGGTTCTGAGATGTATTTTCACCATCTTATGATCAAGACCACAAAAGTAAAGTAGCTATTATTTCATGCTCTTATTAAAAAATAATCTACTTTTATGTTAAACTTGTAACATAGCATCTCCAAAGTCAGAAGATATTTGTTTCCTTTGGCAGATATGTCTTTCTTCAGTATTAATATATTGTGTATGGTTTCTGTGTATTTGTTAAAGAAGAATAATAAAAAAAATAATCATTGATGTACAATGTCTGTGAGACATTGGCAGCTAGTTACATCAGTAATGAGAGAATTTTCTAAAATGCCACAATTTTAGCTCTGTTATGGAATAGGATGAACTTTATTTTGCTTTGAAAATCTGTGAATGAAACTGCTTTAAATTTCTACTGATCTCTTTTCTCGAATTAATTGTTAAAATGATGCTGCAGGCACTTTTTCGCTTTAAGTCCAGAATATATTCTGGGAGGTTTGAAATAATTTCTTCTCTGATCTAAATCTATAAAGCTCTTGGATGCTCAAAAACTTGCAGGAAGCACTGAAACTTGTGGACACCACTATGTCATTAGAATTTATAAGTACATAAGATTTTTATTAAGGTATTAAAGTCAGGATAATTTATAAAATTTACTGCTGAGGAAAAAATGTGAGTTTTAAAAAGTCTTTCATATTGCTTGTGTGTTTGGAACATTATCCTTGAACTTTCCTCTAAAGATCCAAATATGTTGTCATAATCTGTTAACAAAAAACACATTTGAAATGTGCAGACATATAATTATAGGAAGTACAAGACCTCTGTGTAAAGCATAGCACAACAGAGAATCAGGGAGGTTTATGATTTGAGTGGTTTGAAAAGATGGGGTGGTGGTGGTGGTGGTGTTTAATAGCTGTTGAAGGAGAGTCAGGTTGCTTTAGGAAAGTATATATCATAATAATGCATGCACTTTGTGCAGAGAAGAGATGAAGCAAATATTCTGCTTTTAGTTAATGGTATTTGTATAATAAACCACCTAGAATAAGGTATTTCACAAAGATACTTCTTTAAAAATATTTTGTGAGGTAACCTGATTTATATTTTATGCATGAATCAACCAGACCTGTTGTGCTTTATGATTTTTGTCCCAGTTATATTGTTTTTGCAGGAAACAGATCTCAGTGATCTAAAACTTTTGGAGAAAAGTTCATATACCACAACATGAAATTGTTAAAGGCAAATTCCTTGCGCTTTATAGGATTTCATCATTCATGTTATGACTAAATTGAATTTACCTGTAGTCCATTACGTAACTTTGGTATAGTGATGTTATCTGCAGAGAAGCACTCTAGTGATACAGAACCAAACGGGTAAAAGCAAATGCTGGATTCAGAGTCCATGTATGTTTCTGTTGAGAAGCCTTCTGAATGAAGTAGAGCATGCTTTTTGCAGATTGTCATCACATTCATTTTGATTTGTGCTCCTCTTTTCAGAGAACACAAACTGCCTCCTTTACTTATCACAACTAAGACGTGATGCTAGTCTGTGCTGAAATAGGATTCTCTGACTGCTGAATGCTGCAAAGGTGCTACGGAGGCATTTCATTTCTAGCATGAAAAAGCAAGATGTGCAAGGCAGACTGTGTGTATTGAAATTTTGGTCTGCAGATGCCTTGCCATTTGATGTAGAAATTTTTGCATTTGCTTGACAGTGAACAGTCTGAGAAAATCCATAGGCATATCCATCACCAAGAGGGGTTTTGGAGATGATGATCTTTCTTATATGAAGTGCCAGTGATTGTTAAACTGCATCTCTTATTTTTAGCTGTTTCCAAATGTGGGCCCTTTTTGAAGACCAAGTGAAAAGAGATTGACATTCTTAAGAAAAATAAAGTCCTTAGGTACTCTATCTCCTGTCATTCTTTCTCTGTATAGGGTTTTTGAGTTGTTGCAGATAATTGGGGTATTTTTCATTGCAGTGCAGTTTAAATTTATATTATCTGTTTGAGAACTTAGAGCTGGGAGAAGGAAACCCAGATTCAAATGCTTTAACAGTTGGAATGTAATGCTAGAATTGTGCCATTGCTGCAGTTTGTGAATGACATTCAAGACCTTTTATAAATTTAACTCATTACTGCCTTCTCTTCTATATTCATAAAACCTGATAGGTCTAGAGTTTTTTTCACACTCCCCTACATTCCATAAAATGAAGGCAGCCATTTCCACTGCTTTTTCCAAACTTCCAGCAAACTGAAAAATTACTTATTGAGAAATTTCTATTTTAATTCTGCTAAGATTCGCAGGTGACTGCACAGGGCAGTGAATAAATGTGCTTTGAAAAGCTGCAGGAAAAGAAATGCTTTTTAAACTCTGCTACTTACCTAGGAAATGGCATTCGTATCTTCTACTTCTTGAATAGAAGTATATAAATACTGCATGCTTGATTTATAGGCAGGCAAATTCATAGTGGAAATATAACATTTTAATATAAAAGAAGCCAATACTGCAGTCAGAAGAACTGGGGTAATAGCACTGGAAGTAAATGATGGAGAAAGGACTGCATTCTTTTACATGGGATGGATTTTTTTGAGAGGAATATGGTTGTGCGTTTGCTTTTTTTTTAATAAGAGCTTAGAGATTTTTTGGAAAAGACCTTGGTTTGAGATCAGCTTTCAAACTTGAGCTCCAAAATTTGGCAGCAGGCAGAAATGTTGCCACGGCAACCTATTATCTAACACTGTATTACTGAACCTCCTGCCAGTTCATCCACAGAATGGTGAAGGCAACCTTAGAGGGTATTAAATGTTCTGTCCTGAAACAGTTCAGCAGGCCCTTCCAAAAATAGATTGTGGCTTGAGAATATGAACAGCTATCTGAGAAGAAAAAAGAAAAACAAAACCAAAACCAACCAAAAAACAGGAGGAAAAAAAAAGATTTTCCTTTATAAAGGTGAATGAATATATTCTCAATATTGAATTTTCATCATCTCAGTTAAACTATTGGGTATTTTATTGTGAGTGGAGGCAGTTCAGACATTTTAAGTTAGAAGGTTGATTATCCATTTTGTTCTAGAATAGCCTTTGAATTTAGGATGCTGTCATCTTCATTTCTCCTGCATTGAGAATAGTGATCTGGATGAGTCTGGGAAGTGCTGTCCTTAAGGAATTGCAGTCAAGGCTGGAATCCAGTTACAATACAGTTGTCCTCAGACCAGGTACTGCGAATCTTCTGTTCAGAGTAAAAGGAGATCTTTAGGCTGGCTTCAGAGCAAACAAGATAATCTACAGCCTGCCTTCCCAAGCCTTCCTATAACTAAGACCAGCACCACCTTATTAGTCAGTTGGAGGGGGTAATTTGTTCAGCATTGAGAAATAATAGCAGTAGTCTCACTGTGGTATAAAATTAGCTCAGACTTCAGGGTAACACAGCAATAATGGCCTCAGCAGCCAGTGTTAGCTCAGTCACCACTCACAGCAGGAGGTGCAGATTGCCCAGCAGACCAGCCTCAGAGCTACACCTGTCTCCAGGGTGCCAGGCTGTGATGGAAGATGTGCTGAGAGTTACATGCACCTTAAGGGCTGCACATTGACCACCCTTTTACTACTGCTACTGAGTTACGTTTATAATATCTAGCCAGCTGGTTTTAGTGAAGTATCCTCAGTCCAGACAATTTTTAGTATCTACAGTTCGCAGTATCATCTGTTCTTTCTTGTTTTTATTTCACAAATGAGCACAGTGCTGGCCACAAAGAAAACCAAAAAATTGCAGAATGAATTACGTGACTTGTGCTCATATCCCAGGTTTCCACATCTTAAGGACCATTTTCTGGATGTATGCTTGTTATTGCTCTGGAAATATTTGTATCTATTTTGGCATTCTACTTTCCGGACTTCTGTGTGAAGCAGTTATCCCAAATCCCTTACTGCTCTGCATCTCTCTATGACTGCTTCCTAAAGTGTTTCTTGGATTTGAAATACTTGTACTGTGATACACTTGTCAAACTGTGCAGAGAAAATAAGCCCCAACTAGAAATGCGTGTCAAATAATGCAAAACTGACATTCTAATTAATGACGACTGATACAATTTGCCACAAGCATCAAAGCTTCCAATAACATGTTATTGCTGCCAGCAAGAAAAAATGTTGGGTTTTTTGTTTTTTTTTTTTTGCTTGGATGGGCTTTTTTTTTTTCCATTCAGTGGTATGACATGAACAAGGTTCGTTCATATTTACACAAATTCCTTTGTTATTTAGCTCATGATCTGGTTAACATTGCCACTGTTTAATAAAATGCCACCTCTCATGACATTGTTTTTTATGGTTCATCCATAATACAAGAGTAAAAGAGGAGTCAGCTGAGTTACTAGTAAGATTCTACCTTTTTTCAATCATTTGACTTTTCTGTTCTACACCTAACAAGCTGAAATGTTTATCTATGTATAATATATATTATTTGATTTATATATTAATACATCTATATATTACATAATATGTTTTATATATGCTTATATATATACACAAAAACTTCAATATTTTAAAGTAACTTTGTGGCTGATCTGTGTGTGGAGGAGTAGTTCTGGGTATTTAACTTTCAAAACTAGTACAAGATTACTGCTTAAGGCTGAGAGACTGCTAGGTTATGTATTTGAGATTGAAGCAGAAGAGATGACAAGGGTGTGGATTACTGGCAGGATTTCTGCTTGATTGCATTTATTGTTTAGAAGAAATTGAAATAAAACTTTGACTTTTGATATGAAGGTATCCAGTAGTAGGAGAGATAGGAAATTTCATTGGCTTTCACACTTTTAAACAAATGAAACCTGAATTCTACCTGAATTTCTTTCTCAATTTACTTCTGCTATTTGGAAGCTAAAAACCTTAGTCATAAGCACTTGTCAAAATTGTAGTATTTTCTCTGAGTTATTGAGGAGCAGATGTAGTCTTAGTTTTTTATCCTTCATTCTGCAGGAAACAAATCTGAAAAAAGGTTCAATAGTTCTTTTCCTTTTTCTGAAATCGTGCTCTGGAAGATATTATGAAAATAGAATTTTACATACCTCTAAGGTATAGAGCTATACCTTAGCTCCACTGAAACAGCGCTAAGCAGAGGAGTTAATTCACCTTGGTCACTGCAGGATTTTGAGCCTACTGAAAGCTGCTCTGGATTTGGCAAGCCCCTGTGGCGTCCCAGCGCTCTGAGGGCCATTGCTACCGTGCTGCTGCATTGATGCTGAAAGTGAGGGGCTCAGCAGCAGCTCATTCAGAGCTGCTCACCTAATATCAAGGGAACCTCCAGCTGACCCAGGAAGGCTTCTTACACTAAATAAAGCAGCCAAATTAGAAGCCAAGGGCTGGCATGTTCTAAATTGCATTGCTTAGGTCAGCCATTCTTTCGGAGTTTTCCTTTCCTTTTTTTAATAATTTTCAAAATTGGCTGTTTATTAAATAGCTGAAGTGGCTCACCCACCAAGTACAAGACACTATCATAAATTTTGTTTGTGCTTGTTGGGAAAATGGATGCATGGATCTTCATTGCTCTATTGGGCAGCTGGGGATCTGAAGGAGAGTGACAGTCCTTAGTAAGCCTGTCTTTTCTTAGCCTTTCTTAAGAGAGAGGTCTTTCGTATTAGGGAGGATTATAACATGGAATAGCACATGGCAAAATAAATGGACTTGCTGTCCCATAGGAGCCAATGCAAGCCTGCCAAATGTAGCAGCTTTCAGAATTGAATGCATGTATAACATCTGTTATTTTATCATTTAAAATTTGCTATTTAAGGTTCTGTAGCAGTTTCAGTAACTCTCATCCTATACCCAGGGCACAGCACGTGGTGTTTTGTCTGGAAGATTTGTAGCTGTACAGCTTGAAAGTGTGGGACATCTCAATAATGGACAAAGAGCAAAGGTCTTTCCCTTGCGTTGGGGATGAACAAAACAACTTTTAAATGCAGTCTCCTGTGTTAGATGGTGTCTTCCATGCAATCACTCCACTTTCCACGTAACCATGAAAGCAGTGCTGAGTTCTGGTGTTCTCTAGACACAGTTTTAGACACAGGAAAAGTCATCAGGTGCACAGAGGCTGAGGTTGTTTGGGACAGCAAAACAAGCCTGTGCAAGGTGGCCTATGAGAGCGCTGTAAAGCCGAATAATAGCCTCTGTCTCTGCCTGCACTTATGTTGGTGACTGCGAGAGCTGGGGAGGCTTACTGAGAAACACTCAATGCTGCTTACTTTGCACTGGGACTAGCTGAGTGTCATTTTTGGCTTTTACACTCAGCGTGTTCCCATCCCTCACTATACAGGCCCTCGCTCCTCAGCTTTAGAGCAATGAACCTGCATTTTGCTGCTTCACTGCTGGGGACCTGAGCCAGCTCTGACATAGTGAAGATTTTCAAGTGCAATAGCAGTTTTAGAAGGAGAAAAGGTGAGAAAAACTTTTTATAAGGTGAGAAAAACTTACCTTTTGCACACTAAGGCAGATGGAATATGTCTCCGTGTGATATTTGCATTTCATTGTGTGAACAAATTCATGTTTTAAATCAAATGTCCAAGAATATTTCAATTATTTTTGCAATTCTCACATTTATTCAGTACCTATAGGGAAAGTTCTTATTAAATACAGTAGGTAATCTGGGTTTAATGCAGATTACTGCTGGGTTGTGTTAGGTCCATATTTGTTGCATTTGTGATAAATTTTAATATTTAGCATTTGATAATTTAGTTCGCCAGGTTTTTAATGATGCTACTACCATTTAAGATGTTTTCCTGTCTTCAAAAATTAAAAATATTTCAGTATATAAAATAACTCTACTGTTCATTTTAAGGCACATGTTACTGCATATGTTTGTAGTTATGTTTTTCTGAATGTGTAAGATTTTTTTACATATATTGGTATTTCGTTTTGAACCTGTGGAGAATTAATGTTTATAGTCACTGCTTGAATTCATTTTAGCTCTGATTGTTAAGCCTTATCCTCTGGGAGTATGTGAAGGAATCCCAAGGAGGCATAAACAGAAACGAAGGCATGAGAAGAAAGAAAGGAGGGTGGTAGTAACAATAGCACATGGGGTTTTTAGATCAGTGATTTAGTACAGAGGAGATTGTGTGTTATAAATGCTTTATATATTCCATACTCCTTCTAACTGGTAGAAATACCATATTTTTCCTGTTCACAAAATTAATTTTGAGCCATGAATTTTGGCCAATAAAAAGGCCTGAATTAACTACTCTGGCTAGAACTATGTCTCATGTTGTTACATTGTGAAAGGATTAAGCATCGCTCAAACTCCGTGAATCTTCAAAAGCAAACTGGAAGTTTTTCCACACCAGCAGAAAACTGGTGGTGCCATTAGGAGATCTTAGATTATCTTTATATATATATAAAAGAATCTTACATAAGAATCTTACATTTCTGTGACTGGCTATTAATTTTTTTTAATTATTTATGTGTTTGAAAGGTATGGGGTTTTTCTTCCTAAATTAACAATATTTAACAAGCTCATAAAGGGACAAATATAAGATTCCCTAATGGTAAACCAGTAAACACTGACTGAACTGGGTTTTTTGCCTGCCTCCCCAGCTCCAGTATTTTGTCAGCTGTTAAATTCTGCTCATTGGTAGCAAACCATATGTTAACAATGTTATATTTGACGATGATGATGTCTTACAGCCAACTTATGAGTACACTTAACAATTTGTGTAATAAATATTTCCACTGTATTTTCTAAGTAACCTGACATGGGATCACTACTCTAAAGAGAAAGTGCTCTGGATTTAATTCATTGGTGAATTTTCCCTTCTCACATCCCTTCAAAACAGAATTAAAATTTAAAAGAAGTTCATTTAGCAAAAATATTTTGATGTCAACATGTCACTCAACATTCCATCCCTGTTAACCATGAAATATTTTTTCCAAGTCACATCACTAGATAAAAAGGAAAATCTAAAAGATAGCCTTTAGCATTCAAAAAAAACAGATTAAGTTTTATTTTTACAAGCCATGTAAAATGAATTAAGTTCCATTTTCAGCAACTACATTTATATTCTGACAGGCAGAAAAGCTGTAGGTTTCGGTTTGGGTGGTTTTTTTTCCAAACGCTGCCTGTTCAATGAAAAGAACTCATTACTGAACTTGATAAAGAGCGGGTATTAATACTAAGCGTGTCCATTTCATATTAAATGTATTATTCTGGCAGAAGAATATTTTCATCTCCAGATCACAGCAGAAGTAATTAAAATTTGAGGCATTAATTATACTTCAATTAAACCAAACCATATTTCATAGGATTGTTTTGGCAATATGAGGAAGAAGTCTGTCTCCTCAACAGCTAGTGAGGTGGTTATGACAAATTATAAAATCACTGAAGCCAAGTAGAATTGTTCCAGTCAATTAAGTATGTCTGTGAAGGAATATATACAGTATGTAAGCAGATGGAAATAATACAGCAATATTTTAAAGTTTTTCAGACATACACACCCATTGCTTAAAATAACAAATAATGCAATTTGTTTTTTTTTCCTCTCCATGTAGTCTTAAGAAGTCCCTCAGTTTTGGTTGGGCTGATGATTCTATGTTAACATGTTAGGTATTAACAACACATCCATTGATCTGTTAATTTAGATTTCTCTGAAGGACATGGTTCAAAGCACTGTTTCTCTGTGTGAGAAAATGTGTTTAAAAGCAGAGAACATGCTAAAACTTGTGGCAGACAATGCTTTGAAATTTAATGGAAATGTATGTTGTTCTTTGTGTTCATTGCTTGCTTTGTAAATATTTTTACATCTAAATGTAGACATGATCTATAGGGTTTTTTTTGTGATTTTGTGATTAGAATTGAAATATTAAGTTAATTTATATACTCAGAAATATTCTTTATTATTGTTATTTAAGGATTACTTTTTTTCTAGAATGTAAGCAAGTGTCAACTGCAAAGCTTTCTTATTACTATAGGCCAGATTACCCAGCAGGCAGACACCAATTTCCTAAGTATACTACCATGACATAGAGGGTTGGAACAGAGTGACTGGCGTGTGCTGCAAATGTGCAACACATACTGCAGCTTCGTGCTTCCTGAGTTGCTTCCCATCTCCATGTTCTAAATTCTTCACTTTAGTGAGCAAGATATATATATATATATAAGGATATATACATACATGAAGTGACTATTGGGATTCACAGTCTCTTTGATTAGTTTTGGTCTTTGTTTTTTTTTAAAAAACACCTATAAGCAAAAGAAACCTAGGAAATAAAAGCCTTTTTAGATATACCTGAAGCTCTTCCCTTTCACAGTGATGGTGGTTGGTGTACCAGTGATAGTGGGTACAGCGAACACAGATGGATGTAGGCTGCTGAGAACATTTAGCCAGTAGCGCAGCTTTTAATATCTCTTCCACAGGCTTAATTAATTGTAGATGAGACTTCGGAGCTGGTAGATATCTGACTCCTATCTTTACTGAAATTAGTTAAGCAAGTAATTAACACTCATGGAACAACAAGGCAGATGTTAAAATGGACAGGTTAGACAAAAATGTGTGAAGTGCTGATCTATGCAATGTATTGACAAGTCAAGTCATGCTTACATAGTTTGAAAGTCTGAGTTGGAAGAATGTTTGTATTTGACTTTGGTAAATAGGAATAAATCCGTATTTGAGTTAGCATAGAGTTGTTAGTGGTATGTCCAACATATTGCTGATTTAGCAGTCTTTCTCTACAGTGACAGTGACCTTACTGAGCACAGGTTGTTGCAAATTATTTTTGTTAGTCATGTGGATGATGCTTCCCACAAGTTAGTAAGAGATTGGCATGGACATTTGGAAAACTATATAAAACTATGTTAAGGTGTATCAGCTACATATAGAGCCTAATATAACTGTATAACAGTGTAAGTTACATCTGAACTTTAGTCTTCAGTGCATGAGCAGTGCCATCCAAATTTGATCCATATTGGGGATTCTCCTGTAGCTGCATTTGAATAAATAGTCAGTAAGTCATGCTAGGAAAAGGACATGTGGCTTAGCAAAGTGTTTGTAAGAGCTCACTTAACACTTCCTGTTCTTAAAAGTTCCAAGAAATTTCTAATTAACATTTGTATACAAGTTCATTATAACATTTGCATAATGTATGACAATGGCTGCAGAGGGATTTGAACACTGATGCTAACTAATATGAAAGATTCCATGTTATTTCTTTGTCTTTTTTCATAATAGTCTCAGTTATTTCCCAAGTTTCTCATACCTGATGGTACTTAATGAGTAAATCTTAATTTGTTCAATGAAACTGTGATTTTTAGGTGGAAATTGTACAAAAGATGCAAATTGAAGTTAAGCTTTGCAATCTGATCTGTTTTTCCTGTGATATTTGCATGAATCTACCATGTTAGTACTTTGATTCAGTCCTCTTGTATGATACATTGATTCTTAGGTTTTTTAAAAAAAAATATTTTGGAAAAGGAATTCATTATCTGAGAAAAGTCAACATATTTTTTGCAGATTGATCATTTAATCTGTTATGTTCAAAGTTTCCTGAAGCTGGGGACCATCATTATATTTGAAAAAAAATACCCACACCTTCTAACTGCCATCCCATCCCACTTTGTGAATTTAGAGTACAGTTCATGAACAATTCTTGCTGTTTTGTCTCATTTTTCTATGAAGCAGACAGTTCCTTGGAAGCTGTTATCAGCCTCATTTCAGATAAAGTCTATTCCTCTTAAATATTATTTGGACTGCAGAGTGCACCTTTCATACACATGGAGCGCTACCTAAGAGTTCTACCAAGTGAACTCTTTCCTGATGCTGGCTAACATGTTAGGCTGTTTTCTTGGACACATCATCTAAGACTGTAAGTAATTAGTCACGGCCTTGAGTTGGTTATCAATTGGAATTCTTAATTTCTCCTCTCCTACAAAAGTACTGTATCCCTATGTTTAGATTTGGTCTCAGATACCTTCCAATTAAAACAGTTCTGCTACCGAAAATAAGCAATACTGGGCCGGAGTAGGTATGTAGTTGAGAAGTGTAATTCCTTAATTCAGTGGACAGGACAATTGTCTTGGAAGTGCTCTGCAGGTTCCTATCCACTCTCCAAGAATGTGCATTTTATTAAGCAATCGTAAGACAAATGTGGAAAAGGTCCATCACCTCTCCCAGATAAGCACCACGGCTGCTGGAAGCCTTGCTTCTCTCTTTGTCCATTTAATAATACACCTGATTGTGCATTGATCTAGCTACAGCAACATTGGTGATGTTTTCCCCGGAGCAGTTTCTAATCTGGTTATATACAACCCTTCCCTAGGAAGATGGCTTTGCATCAGGATAAGAGCAGCACAGAACAGGTCATCACACCTAGGGGGAATACTTTAACCACTTAGTTTTGTATGAAAAGCAGGCACAAATACTGCTTTTTGTATTCTGGTCTGTTTTTTGATGAGAATGTTTCTGGGCACTGTACCTACAAGCACAGATGTTATGTTTGGTGTGTTCTGAGTACAAGATCCTTCCTTCCTGGAGGACAGATTAAAAAAACAGGCAGTTTGAAAGTCTTGGCCTCTTCAGTGTATAATGAAAGCTACTCAGCTCTTCCAAAATATTAATGTTGTATACAAAGCAGTATTTTAAATGAGTAGGGAACTTCAATTTTAAAACAGTAAATGGACTACACATAATTTTTCATTGATCTTCCTAAATACTGCGTAAAATGAACTCTCTCCAGTAATAAAATTAAAGTGGTTTTTTTTCCGTTTATTTCCCCCCCTTTTCTGGTGATATTTTTGCAGTAATCGCTGTACTGTGTATACAATGAAAACATTACAACTTCAAGAACATGTGCATAGGAATACCTTTTTAAATACAACCTATTATTATATTTACATGAAATATTCAGAGAAAATCCTCATAAACCCTGAGATATTACTAGAGAGAAAATCAAAATATACAGGGTAATTGAATACTTAATTTTAAGAGTTTTGAGCAAACCTTTTCTATCATGAAGAGTAATTATAGGTCTGAACATTTAAGTCTAATATTTTGTGGCTTAGTATACTACTTCTTACTGATATCCTTTCATATACTGCTTATCTGATGGAGATGGCTCCACATTTATCTCCTACTTTCAGGAAGCATTTTCTTTAACACTGCCTCTTGCACAACAGAAACAGATTTTCAGATTAATTTAGCTACAGACTGCTTTTTCTGGTCAAGTTGTTTGTTTGTTTTCCCCTGCAAAATCTTAAATCTCTTGTTAAAGTCATATACAGAATATAAAACTTCCCATGAAACAAAATATTCAAGATTGCTTTTCAAGACTATATGAAATATAGAACTATGGGTTAAAGAGGAATTCTCAAAAAAGAAATGCAGGCAGAGGTGTGAGATGCTTAGCCACGTGAGAATAGATAAAAGGCTATTTCAGAGTGAAAGCCTTTCCAACACGGGCGCACGTGAGAGTGTATGAGCAAGGCTGCAATGCCTCTTTGGATATGAGTCAGAAAGCTGCTTCTATTTAATTAGACAGGAAAATTGTGACACAGCCATGGTATGTGGCTTAGAATAACAAGAGTGTTCAGCAAATTGCATTGAATGATAGAGCTGTTGCAGGAGGAAAAGTGAAGCATAAACTTGAAATGGTTTTTTTGTTGGTTTTTTGATTATTTTTTTTTTTTTTACAAAATAGCACTTCTTTTCTGTCTTTTTATAGTGTATGCATTTTTACTATTTTTTATATTGTTATTTCAGTTATTTTCTTCCTTCTGGGACTGATTGATTCCAGTTACACTGCTCTATGGCCAAAGACAAAACTGCCTGTGAAGTTAGCTAAGCATGTTAAATAAGCTGCCAAAACATGAACTATTTTATACCTTACAGCTCAGTAAGAAAGACAATTTTATACAAGTTAAAAGTAAAGGCTTTCAGTGTCACCTTGTTGGACAGCCTGAAGATAGATTGTATATAGCTACTGTTCATTATGATGCATCTGTAGGCTATTCAATTTCATAATACATGGTGAAAGAAACATCACAGTCTTAGCAAACCGGCATGATAAAAGGGAGGGGTTTTTTTGCTTTTTTTTTTTTTTTTCCTTCAGGAACATGTTTTAAATTAAAATTAAAAGATTATAAATGGGGTGGATAAAGGTAGATTAGGATGTGTGTAGATAGATTTCAGACATAGTTCTTTGTGGTAATGAATCCTGAGTTTCAGAT
>JAVJGJ010000034.1:20668752-20685716 GCA_035590215.1 Microhierax caerulescens
TAAACACAAGAAAAAGTGTCGACTTCTTCTATAAAAAAAAAAAGAAACTTGTAGTTCTGAGATTCCTGGGTGTAGGCCATGTACATTTTCTAAGTGCATAATCTGGCAACAAATAATTAGATCAAGAATAAAGATCTAAGTACAATCTGGAAAATACATATGAAAGCAACAAATGTTTCTTATTTAAGTTGAAAAAACATAGCAAAGGAAATATCAGGGTTTTCTTTATTTTTTAAATCCTTCCCTCCTTGACTTCAGAAATGTTATTTATAATTTGTTTTCTACTTACATTGACATTGTGCAAGCCAACAAAACCAAATTAAATAGAAGGATGGCAAACAAAGTATCTTGGAGTACAAATACAAGAATTCCTGCTATTTTTTAATGACTTTCAGCTGAGTCTAAAGATTAATGCTCTAAGCACTGTTCAAATGTATCAACTGGTAGAAAATTAATTATTAATGTACTTTTAGTAATTAATATTAAACTTCAGCAGTTTTTACTATAGAACAAACTACTGAAAATTATGAACATCATGGATGCCAACAAAAAAAAAATAATTTAAAGGACCTGAAAACAGTATGTGACTGTAAAATGTTCTGTGGGTTTGCCATAGACAAATTTGAGAGGCTTCTATCACTTTTCAGGAGTACAAAGCCATTAATTCTCTGCAGAGCTTAAAGCACATAGAATTTTAGAGGCAATATTTTTACCATGAGATTTTTTTAACGTTTATTTTAGTTTTTCATACTAAACTGTTTTGGTTCTGAGCATCACCTGTAGTTTATCTCCTGGTCAGCCTTGGTCAAACCCCTTAGGGTTAAGATTTTATTGATCTTCCTGAGGGATGTCCTGTGCTATAGGGTAGGGTGGGTTGTTGTTTAAACAGTAAATACTTTTAAAAAATATGCCTACAATGAGGGAACTGTGTTTAAGACTAAAAACCTCGACAGCTATTGTTAGAATTTGCAAGCATTCGTTGCTATGGCTGTAATTAAAATCCTGAATGATAATCAAGCTTTTAGGCCAACTTCTGCCATCCATAAAAAAACAAATAACAATTTATTCCAAAAACATTGTCCTCAGTACATTTTGTTATTTATCAAAACAAATACTGATGGAAATGCTGTGTTGATTTTGTTAATTATATTTTCACCAATATACCAGACAATGTTCTTTTGGAATATTAATTGATTTATGGAAATTAAGGAAGGGGTTTTGAAATAACTTTGCTGCTGCAAACCATTAATCTGTTTTGTTCTGTAAAGAGATCCGATTTCAACTGATTTCAGGATGATAGATAATCCTAGTTACTTTCATGATTAACAGATCCTTCAGAAGGGAATTAGGCTTGTAACTCATGGCTTGCAAGACTTGTATTTTCAAGTTTTCATACAGACCTCATTTCAGAAATACTTAAAGGTTCCAACCATAACCAATTATCTTTCTTGCTTTTATATTTATACAGGCTTATAGCAGTCTTGTACTCACAGGACTCCTCCAGTCTTCCTTGTCTTGCCCTTTCCCATGCACCACACACAGATATCTTCCCCCCACCCCACATACCAAGATGGACGGGTGACAAAGACACAAAGACATATTCCAGGGAACAATTATTTTGCTCTCTGAGAAATAATTTTTACTCAGTCACTGGCATTTTCTGTAGGCATTCATCTAGTAGGCTTATGTCTGGCACTCGTTTAGCCCATCAGATTTCTAATTGTGAGGAGAGATTTGGACGGGTCCATTGCCGTGCTTGTTTCCAGACAAAAGTATTCCTAAATAGCTTTGTTTAAGTTAGACATCAGCAGAAAATGATGGATTTTCTGTCCTTGAACAGGTTATTATCTGGGATGATTTGGGGAATACTCCTGGCTGAATAAAATTAATTTTGCCCTTACTACCATTCCTTCAATCCTGAGAACGCAAAGAAAACCAGAAGGAAGCATTGCTAATCCTGATAATAGCACTAACAGCACTAATAATCCTAGAAATCCTGAAGCAATCTTTCTTTGGGTCTGTATCTGTCAGTGAAGGCCTTTTTATTTAACCATGTTTTGAACTGGAGGTTCCTGGAGCTCCATTTGCAGCACTGCCCACCTCCTGGTATAGGAGCTGGATGTTCTCCAAGGTTGAAGCTGACAGAAATGGTAGACAGAAGTCCTCTAGGGGATGTAATGAATCAGTGGTCCTGGGTTTTCAGTTGGTTTTCATCAAGGTTATTCTGCAGTATTTGTAGTACTGAAATATTTCACAGTCAGTAGTGTTAAGGAGAAAGTCTGTTACTAGCCCAGTATGTTCCAAAGCAAAAGATCAGAGGTGGACACTTCATTTTCCGATGGCTAAACCATAGATAAAATGGGGGAAAAAAATGATACCTCTGTACCTATTTGTTAGTATTTGCCACAAGGAGGCAAACTGTACTCTTGGTTTCATTCCAGTGACAGTTAAAAACAAACAGGTTTTTAGCTATACTGTGCATTTCAGCAGAATAACCTGCAGATGCTTCAACCTTAATAACTGTACCCTTGTTTATAAACACAGTATCTTGAGGCTTGTGTGAGTCTCTAAATAGGAAATGCTGTGAAAGTGAATTGGAGTTTTTTTAAAACACAAAAATTATAAACTAGCTATTAGTGTTTGTTTAAATAATACAAATGCATTTGGAACAAATACAAAAGTGTGTCTTGCTTTCTGGAAGTAACTTCATATAAGTAAAATAGATAAATATTGCATTTTGAAAACAGTTTTTCCCCCAAACTATTATAGTTAAGTTATAAAAATTATATATCTTTGACAAGAAAGAAACAGTAGTCTGTTCTCACATGTTTTAGGTTAATCATTCCAATTTCAAAGGCGTATAATGCTAGATGGATAATAACTTGTAGAGAAGTTGTTGCCAGGTTTGTACTGTCCATCAATGCAGTAATAATGTTTGTTGTATAAGATTTGGTTGAAAGTAAGTCTTTCTAATGATTTTTTTTTTTTAATTTGAAGTGTCTAAATTAAACAGTAATGTAATCAGTTATGAAATAAACCTACCAAGATGCTGAGAGAAAAATTGGTGAAAGGAGAAGCTTCTGCAAAACAGGCTGCCAGGAAGCTGTTGTACAACCTTCCAGAGATAGCAAGCTTGTGAACAATGACTTTAAAAAACACAAAGGTCTACTGAGACAGAGACTTCTGTTGGCTTTTAAAAATAGGCCGGGTTGGAGGAGGTACAGAAACCCAGACAGCTTACAGAAAAGCAGGAGCAGGTTTTAGGGGAAAAAGATCTGCAAGGAGCAGGATGAGTGTCGCATTGATGCTTAACATCCTTTGCCAAAGCAAGGACAAGGAGACAGTTGGGTTGTGTTTACACCGTAAACACTGGAACAGCTGAAAGGCTGGATTCATTAGCTCAGCCATGAGCTGTTCACAGAGCTTTGTGCTCAGCATATTGTGTTGTGAGTTCTGCAGAACAGAGCACATTAATTCTGTGTGATGATAATGAACTCTCAGAGCAGGGCACAAACAAGATGAGGGGAACCATGGGACAGGTGGTAATGGTTTCATAAGCATGCTGCCATTTCCTGGGTCTGCGCTATGCTTCAAAAAGACATTAAAATAAGATGTTTCCAAACCGTGAGTTTTCTAAACCGAATACATCCATTTAAACGTAAGCTAGCTCTTTTGCTGTTACAACATAATGATAATAATAACCACCCTACTGGCCCCTCTTAAAATACAGTTGTAACATTTATAAAGCTATTCTGACTTAATGCTTCCTACAGCATGAAGAGTACTGACAGTCATTTAAAATGCTGAAGGAGAAATTAACTGTAAAAGCAGATGAACCAAACAGATGAAAGACATGTAATTATTACTTCTTATCTAGTAAATACTTCTTCAAACAAAATACATTTTAAACAAGCATCACTGAGATATTACATGGAGGGAAAATTTATAGGTTCCTTAAATGACTGACTATTTCTTAGAATTTCAAATAAGGCCTCCAACTGTTTGATTCCTCTTGGAAGCTAATGCTCTTTTCAGCAATTCAGTAACAGATACCAGCAAAATAATTTTCAGTATCTAGTTAAGCAATACAGGACTTAAATATCTCCCTTCTTCATGAACATGTTACTGAGCTCTAAATTACAATGAGGAAGTAAATTTCATATAAAATATATTACTTTTGTCTTTTAGTGAATAAGGAAACAGAGCTACATTTTTACCCTTTTTCAATTACTATAATTTTTATCTGACTTTGATGCATAAAGTCAAATACCTAAGGCTGTTAAATGACCCTGTCCTTTATCATCCAGAGTAACATATTAAGACAAATTTTCAAAATTCTGAGATGAGGCACTTTACTGATAAAACTTCATCAGCATCAACCTGAGTTTAATAATACTAGCCAAATTCTCAGTAGAAAGAACCTATACATAAAGAAGCTTCAGTGTAAAATAATTGCAGACAATGGAAAGCAGTGGGAGATTAGTTTAATTCTGCATATACTTGCAATATGAAAAAAAGTGATAGAACACCATTCTTTTAAACCACAAATTGCCTTTTGTTAATTGTAGCACCTACTAGGACAAAAGTGAAAGTAGGAGCAGAAACTCATGCAGTAGTTACAGTGAAATCTTTTATGTAATGGATAGATAAGAAGCTTGTTTCTTTATGATACCTTAGGCTGGATTTTTAGTTTTTTACTGTACATACCCACTGAAAAGGAGACACTATTTACCAAAATGTTGCTTGTAAGAATGGCTTTAGCACTAGAGGCCTAGTTAAATATATTTTATGTTTAGTCTTCCTAAAGAGCTCTTAAAACAATTTTATCATGAGAATAAGTATCAAAGAGCCAAGGATAATTGTTCGTAATTTGCCGTTAAAGCATTTAGTGTCTTCAGTAGGTTACATTATGCTCATTTTATGTATTTGATCTCACTGCTAGCAAAAGAATTTACTAGGAATTGAAATGGAGATAGTAGGTTTTTTCCCCTGTGTTTTCCAGTTCTACCATAATGTCTTCATGTGTAAGTCTTGAAAATGTTTATGACCAAATAAATGAGCTCTTGCACAATGCATAGTTAGAGCACTCAATTTGTTTACAGCTTTTCTCATGCAGCGAAGTCAGAGTTTAAAAATTAATTCTTTAAAGTCAATATATTAAAAAATATCTGTCATCAAACTGTCAGCAATACCGCATTCATCTTCATGGCCCTTTTTTCTGACTATCTCAAATAATACTCTGTCATGCATTAGGATTTAAAAGAAGTCAGTTTTAAGCTTTTTATGGTCACGTGCTTAGTATTTTTAGATAAATACTTAGACTTCAAAACTTAATTGCTGAAATAACTTACTTGAAGCATGACCTGAGTTTACTTCCATATATGAATTTTAAGAAAGAATTAAGACTGGCCTTTGGAAAGCAATTCCAGTTCTCTTATTAAGACATCATTCCTTTTCACAGGCAGCTTTGATCTACTATTCTCCAAAACCATGCAGGTTTTTTTCTTTTTTTCTTTTCTTTTTTTTTTCTTTTTTCTTTTAATAGAGGTTTTGTGCTGGATATGTACTTAGGAAACTAAGTTATATATTCAAATTCTTACTTAACATTTAGTGAAAGACTGTAATCCATAGAAGATGAATAAACAACGAAATATGAATAACTTAGAATAACTCAGAATAATAATAACTCAGAATAACAGTAAAAGATGAATAGTAAATGCTGTGCTCCAAGTGGTAGGAATATTGCTGTCAGCATAGAACAAAATTTCTGAAGAAGTACTGAAAACCATGTTTCAGAAAAAGCCTCCAGACATTTTCTAGGGTTACGTAGAATTCCTTCTTGCGTGTTTTGTACCTCAGCTCAACTTTACAGCATTTCTTCTTCCTAACACTGTCACATAGTTAGATACCTGTTGCCAGCCACTCTCAGCACCTCTGTTCACTTCAGTCATACCAAATGGTTACTACTGTTAGGAGTTTGTAAAACTGGGAAGTGTGCAGAAAATGTTACGTTTCTGTCTCAGCTCTCTACTCCTTCTCTACTCCTCTGCAAGCTGCCTGTTGCCATTGAGGAGTGGCTAGAAAGGAGGAAAGATTGTGCAAGACTGATACAGAGAGTGAGCCAGGTAAGCAGAGAAAGACAGTAAATTGAAAGACATTACAGTACTACAGCCAGGCATGTTGAGTGAAGTGATGTCCTGAGCGATTTGAAATGACAAGGTTTGGAGCCAGTGGGGTGGGAAAGAATTTTTGTAAAGTCTGAATGAAAAACAGTGGATTGCTGAGAAAAATGAGGTTAACTACATTGTTGGGGAAAAGGAAATAAATAGATATATCATCATGATTTTCAACTCTCAGTTGAAAGTGTTTAACTGTTAGTCTCAAAAGTGTTTAACCTGAAGTCCCACCGAATAGTTATGTACTGAAAATGAAAAAGCACTTTGGTGACTTATTGATGCATGGATTAAATCAACACTCAAAAGTGACGTGTGGACAAATTTATTTTTTTAAAAGACACTTTTTTATTATGCCTTCCAAAACAAGAATGGAAATTCAAATAGGATCTAATCATATTTCAAATTACTTGATAAAATATCTTCACAAGTAAAAAAGTTCTTAGCCATCATAGATTATTTATCTGCAATGAGCTATCTTACATGCTGTAAACCATTATTTTTGACTATCACTAAACAATATCATACAATTTGCTTGCTGTGTTACATGAGTAGCTTCAATATGCTCCTGGTATCTAGAGAATTAATGTGTGTTATATCAGCTCTTGCAAGTTGATAATGGTGTCACATGTTCTTTTCCATTTTGATGTAGTGTAATATAAGCTGTTATACAAGATTCTGCATCTCAGGCTTTTTGATACAGTACATTTCTTTTATAATTCTACAAATGCTGATACACCAAAATGAAACAGAGAAGTGTTGACAGCATGAACAGTAGGCGCAGTGAAAAAAAAGCAAAAGTTGGAACTGAAAGAGAGTATTGGATTATAACATACAAGTTTTGAGTATCTGATTTTTTAAAAAACATTTTTATAAAATTAAGATACTCAAATCACTTAAACTAAAAGCTTAAATATTATTTGCTTTGCAGTATGCTTTTCTCTTTGGATTTTGCTGGGGGGTGGGAGACATTGATGTTCCTTTCTATCTAGCTGTATCAGACAGTAAAGCTACACCGAATCCTTTTGTACCAGGTTGCCTGTGAGAGTCATAAACTGTTTTGCTCTCCCAGACACTGACCTAAGTAGTTCAAAGAACAGGGAGAACATCTCAATCTAGTAGAAACGTTGATTGATCTTTTTCAGACCGCATCTAAAATGGGGTATTGTCTAGATATTGTCTACAATATTGGTAAATCAGACTGTTTATGTGTCTGATATAAGTCATAAAGAGGTACCAGGTCTCCATACCTCAGTCTGAACCGTGTGATACCATATTGCTTTCCTCTGCAAGACTGTAAACCTGGTAAACTACTGGTTCCCTTTAACAATTCCTATGCTCTTTAAAGTATAAATAAAGAGGAAAAACATTGACTTCAGACTTTTTAGAGAAAATGTTCTTGTCCCTAATTTTGGTAAATATGTGCCAGTGATTTTTAAAGGTTGCTAATTGAAAATCTAACAGTATCTATTGCAATATCATCTTTTTGCTGTTATTTTCATACATCTCTATATATCTTATTTTATTAAAATTTCATTTTAGCTATTACTTCATAGCTGACACTGCTTTAAAGATTAGGCTATCTGGGCTAGCACTTCCAGAGGACCCTTCTAGCCTGAATGATTTTGTGATCTTAAATTGTTACACATGTAATTGCAAAGATCCATGAAATACACTCTGATAATTCAGGGTTTCCCTGAGAAACAGGATCTGCAGGATTGCTGCAGTTAGTGGGGTTTATCCCTTTCTCAGTGACTTTCAAATCCACTCATTTATGAATATTATTACTTTACAAATTATTTTAAAAAGAGCTTTAAAAATGCTGTAATCTCTAATCATGCTTTATCTGCTTATTTTATTTATACTGATCCAGCACTGGTTGTCTTTAAGTTGAGTTACAGAGTAAAATTAGCCAACCGCTCAGTTCAGAGAATGTCATATATTTAAGAATTCCTAGAGTTTCATCAAAACTAGGCAGACTGCTGCTTTAAGATACTGAATTTTTTTAGTGCATATTTTTGCAAGTTATTTATAGTACAGAGTTATTTGTAGTATACACTCCAGAGTTTGAGAGAAGGTGCTATGTTGGATCTTGCATACAGGGAGAAATGACAGTGTTGGCCAGACTATCTGCTGCTGTAACAGATACATGTATATGTTCTTCAGTAAGAGCAAGTGAGAGGGATGCCAGTTCTTTCATCCCATTGACCTTTTTCAGTGAGCCTGATCTAGATTATGTTATACCAGTCATCATACAGTTGGATGTGGTTGTAAATATAATATGACATACAGACTTTGGTGGAGCTGATTTTCCCTTCTGGGTATTCACACTTCAGTCTGTGGGCTAAATTCGGGGGCCTTTCTGTCTAAAAATTCTACACTGCATATGCAATGGAGAGAGAGAGGGAGAGAGAGAGAGGAAAATAAAACCAAAAATCCTCCAAGGGATGGTGTTACTAGGTATTATTATTCCTTGGACGTTTCCCCTGTAATTTAAAGTAACCTCAGTTAGCTAATGGAACAAAAGTGACATTGTCTTACTATTTGACAAGGTAATTATCCAGCAGGTAGTAAACCAAGTTTGATGTAAAGACTTCATAGTTTCATCAGAGAAAAAGAAGCAGACAACCTTGTTCCTTTTCTGAGCAAAACATTCAAATGTTGCACACTTTGGATTATGCATTTTTTTTTTTATATTGAAGTCAAATAATTAAATCCTGCCTCATCTAGTTGTTTTGAAGACTCATTGTGTCAAACTTCTGAATATAGCTGTCAAACACAGTTATTTAAAGGACTGCTTTATCCTTGTATAGTTTGTGCAATATAGGTACTGCTACGCTGTGTAAAATAGGTGTTGCACAGTTTGGTCCAGCATAAAGTGTAGGATTCCATGACAATTTAGCACCCTTTAATACTTCTAAAAATACTTTAGCTATATCATTACAGGACAAATATAGGATGATGTCTTCTAAGGTATTTTATTTAGTACCAGTATAGGATAGCATCATATTGTTTAACATATTGTTTAAAGAGTTTAACTGAGAATCTTATAATAACTATATATCACATATGTGTATCGTATATTATTATTTGTTCATTTATGAGATGACTTGTTTTCTGTGCCCCCAGAGTAACTTGTTTCTTGTTCTCCTAAATGAACATCTGTGGATTCAGTTGTTTCACATATCCTAGCATCACTGCCTATTTTGACCCTTTATATTTACAGAGAGTATGTTTGACTCCATAAAGGCTTAAATCAATTATGTCTCATCAGAACAGACAGAATGTTAAGGAATCTTGCTTTGCATGGCTGCAATTGTGTTAACAAGCAGTTTCCAAATAGAAAATGGTCAGTTACCCAAGAGCTAGACAGGTAGTTACTTAGTTCTTGTTTTCCTGCCTCAGAGTATGCTCATATGAATACAGAAGTTTTATTAAATATGGGATTTGCAGAAACTGATACTTAACATGATGCATTGTCTTGCTCTATGCTGAGTATTTTCTGAGAGGTATTTTTTGTTTGTTAGGTTTTTGACAGTAAAACTCTAAGTGTGAGTAAAGGTGATATGTTCTTGTTGCAATCTGAGATTGTTAAGATTTTAACAAAAATAGTTAAATCTTTTTCTTAATTGCAGGTCTAAAAAGCAATAAATATACTGGCTGCTTTTCAATAGGTGGCACAATATATCTACCAACAATTAATAGTACAAATAATGAACTGTTTAGAAATAAACTACCAGATTGGTGGCTCTTACAATTGAACCTAAACCTTACAGTTATCCATGCAATATTTATAGGAAGAGGATTACAAACTTCCTCCCCTTGATATTCCCAAATTTATTCTCCAAACCTGATCCAAATGGGGTCAGCTCTACTGCATAAGAAAATTAGGCAAGATTAGTGCTTTGTATTGACACTGCCAGCAAGGTGGTGGGTTTTTTTGTTATGAACTCTGCTAGAGAAATTTATCTGAATCTGATCTCTCACTTCACATAGGCATATGAATAGTTAGCTGTCATCACTACCTACATAGCTTTAAGATACTCAGTGTTTAGAAAAGATAGAACTCTCTGATTATATACAAGTGTCACGAAACTTGGAAGTAACTTGGAAGAATTTTTTTCTTCAAATATATATATCTTCTCCCTTTTTTAACTCCTTCCTCCCTGCAAAGCCACTTGACTTATTTATTAATTAAAACCAGCAACAACAAACAAATTGCAGCATAAACATTATTTAACCATCCATTAGCTGATATGGTGGAGCTGTGATACACATTGGTAATAAAGGCTTAGTCTACACTGTAGAGAAATCCTTGCAGCACTCCCCACACTGCTCCCCAGGCATGCTCTGCTGCATCCTGCTTCTGCATGGGAGGAAACTTGCTCGATTGTGCACTCGACTTTCCTTGCAAAGGAACCGTTGGAAAATAAGCCAGTACTATAACACGCCAGTCAGTCCCCCAGTGTGTGCAATGGGCAGGTTCAGGGCTGCTGGGCACATCCATGCCCTGCACAATCGGTGCGTGCCCAGAGATCCGACCATACGACTCGGGGAACTCCTCTCAGTCTTCCCAGTCTTGCAAAGTGAAGCAAATGACTTACAGAAATAAAAACAAAGCTACTGAGAACATCTTTAATGCTTGATGATGTGATCATATCTCCCAACTAGTCTGTGTCATTTCTTCGTGCTTTTCTCTTCCAACAAAACAAGTTTGAATTGCTTCTGTACTTGTGCCCTGCTCTTCAATTCTGTTGCATTCCCACTATTTACTGTCACGTTAATCTGCATCAGCCATGGCCATTTCAGCATTTTTGATGTTATCAAGCTTTATGAATGAAATACTTTTAAACTGTTTTTCCTCACTGAGGAGACGCTTTATAAAGATCCACTTCCTTTATGTATGAATAATAAATTAAAGACTACTTCAGAAATGTTATAAGAATTTAGGCATCTGAATACACTATCTATTTGAACGCTTCTTGATGAAGTCACTCATTTATCTATGTTAGAAGTTAAGGAAGTAGTAAGGAACACATAGTACTGTAGTTTAAGCCAGACGGTAGTGTGAGAGCAAAGATATGAACAGTGAACAATGGAGACAGGAGAAAAGGTATACAAAGACAAGCACCCAGTTGAGTGCAAGATTGCAATCATGCTGATTATTTTCCTAGCGCATTGCTTCTTCCTGGCTTGCAATGTGTTTATGTACTCTTGATACCAGACATTGTAGGACATACTCACTTTGCCTGGCTTTATGAGCCTTTTGAGTGCACTTCAGAACAACGGGCCTAATTTAGTTGCCCTAAATCACCCTCTGGAGGAGCCTTTCTTTTCCGCTGAGGCATTTAGAGCATTTTATTTCATAATATTGGTATCTGGAATTAAACAGTGTGAATATTCCATATAATGTACTTCTCTCTCTCTTTCCTGCTGTGTTTTCAGATAAGCTTGGAAAGCATCTGTCAAACTGAGGGCATTACTACAAATCCAGTAATTTCTGTTGAATAAGAACTCAAGGATACCAGAGACCAAAAGATAATGCAACTCTAATTGCAGCAGCTATGATTTCTAGCATTCATTTTTACCTTTGAGAAAGTTGGTGGGGGGTTGGGTGGTTTGTGGGTTTTTTTTTGTTTTGGGGGTTGTTTTTTATTTCCTTATATAAGGACTTACCGTTCTGCTCATTTGACTGATAATATTACGATAAAAATACCAATAGTTAAATGACAATAAGCATATATTTTGTCTTCATTCATACAGTCAGCTTTATTACTTGTAATTAAGGCATTCTTGATACTTAGTGCCTGTGTAGTCAAGTATTTTGAGGTTTAAAATACAATTCAAAACACAATCTTCTCATGTGCCCACACAGAAGTTTCGTGTTGCATATGAGGACCATGTTTCCTCTTCTCTGCATTTGCTACCAAAAGGACTGCTCCACCCCTTGTCCCAACACTGGCAGGCTCAGAGGTGACACCCTTTGCAGAGGTGTACTCTGCCCTTTTATCTAGAGACTCTTAAAAGATTTTGACTGAATCATAGATGTTTCGCTGCATGCTGTTTTTTACAGCCTCTGTTAAAAAGTCAACTGTTATGATGTTCCTAAGATGTCTTCTTTCTGTCATAAACTCATGGTTTCCTATGAGTTATTCCAAAGGCTCAAATAATAAACATGCAAATGATATGTCAGGATAGGAACAAAATTAAGCATTTTATCCTACCTTTAAGAAGTTTCAACTGGAAGTAACCAACTTTCTGATAATGGCACGATGCTGCAAAAGGATCTTGAGTTGTGGAAGGCTTTAAAATAAAAGAATTGCCAACACACGAGTATGTTTTCTCACATTTCAGTGACAGATTATTTCAGAGAACTCTCTAGCCCATTTCCTATTTCCTTTGCCCTTGGTCTGCTGAGTAATATTTGCATTTTCCCTTAAAACAGCGTATCTCCTCTCTGGACGGAAATTTCTGATAAATGTTTTCCGTTGAACTTCCTTCAGCATCTACATTAAACAACGCGTTTGCCAAGGATCATTTCCTGAGGTCTCTGCTTTCTGCTTTCTGAACAACATGTAGCCTCAAGATTGTGTCGTGCCTGCCCGCTACCACTGTGTGTTACTTGGGATTGCAGGAAATTTTCCAGTCTAAATATAATTATTTCAGAAACCACTCCAGAAATTGTTACCTTCCTATTCTGTGGGGGCTAACTAATTTTAACTTTATTTTATTTTAAATTTAATCTTTTAACTAATCCTATAATACTGAATGAAAAATCAGTGGCAATTTTGGAAATAACAATGGAGATACTTTAATTGAAAATGCTGAAACAGGATGATGTCAAAAAGAAGATTCCACTTAAATTTGATTGCATGATTCCAGTTTGGTCGGAAGCATGTTCCATCAGGATACACTATGTCAAAATTTATGCAAATAGTTTTGATACCTTAAATACTCTCCGAGCTGTATATATTTTAGCATTAGCGCTCATGACTAGATTTCTTCATAAGAATATGATGGCACTTTCCCCTTGCTTCCTATGTGAGGGCCATGATAGTGTATGATGTGTAAAGTATAGTGTGGGGATTTTTCAGAAGCTGAAGTGATTTTAATAGAAATGTGATAGAATACTCTGCCTATGACTTTTTTGTTTACTTAAATATCTTCTGGATTAAACTAGCCAGTTGAGAAAGGTAAATATAGCCCTAAATTTCATTTCTGCTTTCTGCAAAGCATGTATCAAAAAAGAAAAGCTGCTAACTGTCAAGCTCAGGGTGCCAGACACCTGAGTTTGTTACGATTGTGAGACACAAAAATGGACTATAAAACTTACTGAAACTTAATTTCCCACCTCCTCCCCACCCCCTAAAATTGCATGCAAAAGCCTAGAGTGATGAGGACTCTTTCTTCTCATCTTTCGTTCTAAAGCTTCATGTGTAAACTGAATCTTGCAACAGAAAATTGTTGGAAATCAATATGGCTGGCTAAGTAGTCTCTCTCTCTCAACTTTCATTTCTTTAAATGTGGAGATTATTTAAAGCTTTGGGTTTTTTTTTTCAGTCAGAAGCCAGTAGTAATGACAAAGAACAAAAATTTCTGTAAATACCTTAGAAGTAAAATTCTTAAGCATGTTACGCTAGAAAAGAATGAAGAATCCACCAGACAGATTCCTTACTTGCTGTTGCTGGGGCATCAAAACAGCATAAATCCCTTCTTATTGTTTCTGTTAAATTACATAAATTATTGAGTTTTAAAATTCTCATTTAGATGTCTAAATTCAGTTGGGTTTTATTCAAATTCTTATTTTCCAGAAATCTGGAAATTTTGATTCTGCTTTCCTTCATTTGATATTAACATTGGCTTATGTCAAAGTCTCAAAGCCAAATAGACTTTTATGAAACTTTCACCTTTTGGAGGGTAATTTTTTCAGATTTTTTTTCTTATAGTCTTTATGTTTGCTAAGACAAAGTGAGTAAGCTTTTGGATTTTGACTTAAGGAATCCTTATCTGGATTGAACCCACTTTCACTGTGGATAGAAAACATTGAAGAAATGTTAAAAACTTGGTGGAACATGAAGCTTTCTGTCAGAGAAGTATTTGCATGTTACATTGCAGTTCAGAGTATTACAATGACATGTGTCTGGGGGAGTGAGTTTGCAGTTAGCTAAAGTGGAAAAACTCATTGCATAGCTCCTTACTCCTTTTATGGATGCTTTTAGTGTGCATTGGTAAGCTTTGTAAAAGGTCACAAAACCCCTTTGAAACAGTAAAAAGATTCCTCATGGTTGGTGTGTACATCAAGCTGTGAGGAGGAACTGGTATAAAGTCAGAACTGTTGTGCTCAGCTCTGTTGGCTTCCTGCAGATAAATGTGGGGCTCTGCACCTTCCTGAGACAATCTGACTTCCCAAGCCTGACGTGTGTCAGAGGCTGTACACAGGTTGTGAGCACACCAACCCAGTGCCATCCACTATGGGTATCTCTCTGACTGCTCTGGCACCGGCATCAGTCCTGAGCTCAATGTTAACGATGCCCTTGAGTCAAATGATAATGTGCTCCAAAACAGCTGGCAGCACTAATCTCAGAGAAATCGGCAAGGAAAGTTACCTTACCTCCAAGTTTATTGAGTAAGTAGCATGAAAACTGTAGGCCATGTTTTGCCATCATCACATTATATAGTAATTTATCCAGGAAAAAACCTATTTAGCCATGGACTTGGTGCAAAGCACAACACTACCCTGTGTAAATGGAAGAATCCAATTTTCAAGTAAAAGTCCCAAATACTTTAGCAAATTTCTCCAGAAATCTTATGTGTCCTTGAAAAGATAGGAAGATTTCCTACAAGAGAGTTGCAAAGCTAAGAAATAATAATTCTTGAGAGTTACAGCTGGACTTATTTTTATTTTTCTAAACTAAGAATGTCCTTTGAGGATCAAGATAAAGCACATGCTACAATGTTATGTATTTTTTGCTGTGGTATTGGTAGGCAATTAGCATTTTAGGAGGCCAGCAAACACATTAAGATGCATTATAGTGAGGTAGTTTGATAACAGCTTTCATCTATTTTACAGAACAACATTCAGCAAGATACCACCACTTCCAGTCTGCTAAAACCATTTTCTGTTTAGTCTCATTGTCCTCTGAGTCAAACTGTTTAATAACTTTGCATTAACAGCATTTAAAATGTAGGGGTTTATGTGCACATTTCAAAGGCAGCTAATGATTCATTAGAGTTCTACTGCGAAAATAAAATTGTGAGCTATATTCATATTGGAATGAACTTTAAATTTATAAACCTCTTAAAGCAATCCTTTCATGACCACATACAAAAGGTTGCCATTTAAGCTGAAGCACAAAAATGTGTTAGCTTAAATTTCTCTCCAAAACATACTTTTTAAATAATATAAAGGTAGAACTTGATTGTGCTGTAATATTGACCAAAAAAGCCTATCTTGAAATGTTATTTTTTTCTAAAAAAGTAATGCCTTCAGAATAACATTTTTCTTTTCCTAAATTTCTCTTCTGCTAATAACCACGATTTGACTCCAGATGAATGCAAATCTGTGCTGATAGATATGATTTGCCATATATTGCATCAGTATTGGACTATCATTAATTAAGTTTATCATGAAAATTTAATCGTTTTCCCCTACAGAAAGAAATGTAAAATGTATTTATTTTAAATATGGTCTATGAGTACATTTTTCACAGAAAGGTTCTACAAAGAATTACACCTAGTATAATGTATTTTAGCTCACATACGGATGCACTATTTCCCCCAAATTGTTGTGGCAACTGATAAAAAACCTGTTGTGCTGTCTTACCAAGAATTATTTTTAAATCTTGGTAATTTATCTTGAAAGACTCCATGATCAATATTATATAGCACTGTGAGCCTGCTACTTTATTACCCTTTTTTATTCAAGTGTAGAAAGGTAAAGTATTGATTTTTGTTTGGTTTGTGTGCTTTAAAAACAAAGGAGAAATGTCATTTTTGAATACCAAGGGTATACGCCCATTGTTTTATTGATTTTAAATTAAATAAAACTTATGTAAGGCTATAGTTGAAATTGCTTTGGGGAGAAGTAAATAGCATTGAAATAAAAAAAAAAAAAAAGTCAAACAATACAATTGAAAATAATGTATAGCAAGTTTACCTCTACAGCTGAGCTTTCAAAATATATTTTGCTATTAGATTCAAAGTAGTGTAGTACAGATAACATGCACAAACTTTAACATCAATACATTATAAAAAAGAAAAGTACACTTCTCTATTTTGGTGGTTCACTATCTTTTGTGGTTTTTTTTTAATGTTTCTGATAACTTATTTCTTTCGGAGGTTAAGTCTGGAGACAGCCACCAGCTTAGATATTACCAGTAAAAAGAACAAAGATGCTCACGTTCTCTCTTCTCAGCATACCAGCTGCGTGTTCATCACTCTTCATCTTTGGTTCCCTAAACAGTTGTCTAGTCTCATTAATTGTCTGTCTCCTGTTATCTGTGTGACCAGTAGTTAGCTTTTTTTTTTCTTTTTACAGTCTTCAGAATGCTTTTTAATCCTGAAAACAGCACAAAGCATTGCTATTATGTGTTGATGTCACTATCTTCTGGCTTATTTCACTACTAAGAAAACTTCAAGCAATCAACGGGGCTGCCAGTCCAATCAATAAAAGACCCAATATGCAGACATGAGAGGGTGCTGTACAGGAGCTTATAGATAGATTGTTGTAAAATACAGATACCCAGAGTTGAAAAATAGAAAAAGAAGGCAAGGGGTGGGGGGTGGGTGTAG
>JAVJGJ010000034.1:20690678-20738075 GCA_035590215.1 Microhierax caerulescens
GTTTTCCACTAACACATTAAGAATGAGTGCAACCCCTTTTAGTGGAAACCGTTACCTTTGAAGAACGACTTTCATTGAAAAATAGGATTATGGAATTTCAAATAAATCACATAGCAATTTTATATTTTGTATGATAAGTATTCAAGGTGGTTTTTTGTTTGTTTGTTTGTTTTTTTAATTAGCAAATTGAGCCCAAATCACTGTTACTTTCAGTCAGTAATAAAAGTGCTACAGTTCTAAAAATACGATGTGATGTTCTGGCTCAGCCCACAGAGTCCATTGGGACAACCATACGCTATCTATCCTTCTGTAAAACCTTACCTGCCTCTAAACAGGTTTTCTAGCCACCTTCCGCTCAACGTGACAGCCCGTTACGTTATAAACCTGCCAGTCTCTGATGCAGCACATGACACCTAACGCCTGGCTTCACCTCTGGGGCCCGCAGCTGTGGCTTCATACTGTTTGCTTGTCAGAATGGCTGCCGCTTTCGCAGCAAATGATCACCCCCCAGCTATCACTCTTTTCTTTGGAGAATTGATGTAAAGCATCAGGACTGTGTCACATACATACAATTATTTCCTCCTCCACTGATAAGAATACTCACACTGAACACGTTCATCAGAGCTTGGGAGTCTCTTCAGACAAGCAGTTGGCTCGGGTCAGAGGTATTTTTGAGTAGCGCTTTCTCCGCATCAGAACATTTGGGCTTTGTTATGTCCACAGTACACGTGAGATTCTCAATAAGCATGTAGACATGATCACAGACATTTCCACCATCCTGTATTACTAAACTAATGAGGGAAAGCAAATTCATTCTAGTCCGCTGAGAAGCAACAAAGCTGCGAGTGCAGAATGTCACCAGTGAAGCCCAATTTTAAGCAATTCACATACTTTTCTATCTTGTGAGCAGTTTCAACAGGAATCCTTCTCTATGTGAGCAGACAGCCACCACAGCTCCCACAGATAGAGCCAGTTGGTGATAAATTTGCTCCCAGGGCCAAAATAAAGTGTCACAGATCTTACTAAAAACACAGGGTCAGAAATCTTTATCAGAGGCCATTCTGGTTGAAAACTTTTTAAAGACTTCTGTGTGTTTTCCCTTGACTTTCTCTCTTTTGCAGATTGTCTGAGATATGTAGGAAGTGAGGGTGGACATGACTATTGATAGGTTTTGCTTCACATTATTACTTACGTTTTCCAGATCTGTGAGGATCCTGACCCAAAGATGAAAGTGTGCAGTCACTTTACATAACTCTGGTGCACAAAGTCATTTTTCTCCCCAACCTGGATATCTGGTGTCTCAAACTCAGCTTATAAAAAGATTCTTTTATCAGAAGTTTTTTCACCTATAAGGTGTAGGTAACATGTAACAGTAATATATGTAACAGTATTGTAGGTTTGTCCTTTATTCTTTCTGACAGTATTGCCCCATTATTATTGACACAAATCCAGATTAGGATGTACAAAGCCAAGAACTTGAAATAGGCTATAGAAAAATCTCAGTGTCTTTGCTCTTTACCAGGCTGTTCTGTGTGCTTACAGATAGCACCACAGTTGTGTTTTACACTGTCAGATGTTTCTATTCCTATAAAAATGCTGGCTGTGGAGCACCAAAATTTAAATCAGCTTGTTAGCTCTTCACATTGCAAGAAAGGTGAAAGCAAAAATGGATTAACTCAGCAGCAGATCACAGGAGGTGTTTGGGTTAGATCATTCTCTTATTCTAGATATTTTTGTATAGAGTAAATGACCTGCTAGAGTGCATGAAGATGGACAAACCCTGCTTCTGCCCTGTCCTCCAGCAGTTTTCTCCTGGATGAAAACCATCACCTCTGTATGTTTCTGTTCTATTTTTCCTATAAAACTAAAGGTCAAATGTAGAGGAATTGTAGAGGAATGAAGGCAGGTTAATTAACATTGATAATATACAGCTGTGGGCTTCCTTGGGGGCGGTGGGTTGGCTGACATGGATAAGATACATCTGTGGCTGGTTTCTGCTAAGTAGTGAAATAGCTCTAAGGGGCATGGAAGAGGAAGACTGGAGGAAGAGAGATGTGGAAGAAGTAGAGGGAGGAGAGAGAGTGCCCCAGATGTAGGAGAGGCCCCAGGAGAAGTAGGGTGGACTGGCCTGAAGAGGATGAAGAAACAGCATGGGCAGTAGATGAACTTTTGAAACCTTGTGGGGGATTGGTGGCTACACTGGGACAAGGTGCGGGAACTACTTGTTGAAGTTAATTTGGGATGGGGTGGTAAAAGCCTTGTTGTAGCCAGCTAGTTTTGAAAGTGCTGTAACAATCAAAAGGAGGTTCAGTTTGGACAGAATTACCATTATACTGATGAGTATGTGCTATTATCTTAGCTGTTTAGATCATTGGTCAGTTTTTTGCTATTTCCAGAAGTTTTACCATCATAGCCAAAGAGGATTCTGTATCCCAGCCCACAGTAGCATAGCAAATAATCTGCTGGTTACTGTAGACCATATGTTTCAAGGTATCATTTTGCATGGATAATCTCCACTCTGAAAACACTTGTTATATCTGGTATCATAAATGTGTAACAGGAACCAAGCACAGCATTTTTTCTGCTCACTGGTTGGTTACAATTTCAATCAGGAGAGATGCTTTGAAGTCAGTTGTAAATGTAGTAGTCAAAAGTAAATCAGAGTAGACATCTAGACTAAACATTAATTACTACTTGTAGAGTATAATTTCTTCCTTATTGGATAAGAAAACCAAATCACCATAGCATTTAGGAAACAAAACCTACTTTGCCTCAAAACTTCCAGAAGGAAAGTGCCAGTCTCTTTTTGTTTAATCTCCATAGTAAGTATTCGGTTCCTGCTCTTTGAAGTGTTTGTACCTAAATTTACTGAGAGGGCAGGAACGTATCAAGAGGAAGCAGCAATTAATTGCACTGCAGAAGATGAATGCCGTTCTCTTAAGTCTCTTATGAGTTTACAGTTAGAGCTGGATCATGAAAACTTGTGGACACTCATTAAAATGTTCCTTTGAGACACTCAGCAAAGCAGTGTGTGTGTGAAGATTCTTCAGCACTGTTCAATTATGCGGCATTGTGCTCCCCTTTGGGAGAGAAGTTGGCTAAACTGAAATACCTGGAATGTTACTGAGTAATTCTCCGAATGTGCATTGCTTTACTCGGCGTTTGGTGTTTCTAACAAAAAAGGAGAACAAAGGCTAAGGAAAATACAAAACTATAGTAGATACTGCCAGAGACCTGCCTGACATTACATCTCTAGCATGTGGTAGCAAGTGTTCATCCCTCTGCGTCTAGGCTGCTTATGGGAATAGGAAGCAGGCAGGGGTGGTGGGTGGTGGTGTTTGAAGTGGCACCCCTGTGTTTGTCACCTACCGCTTCCTTTACAAGTAGATTGCTCTAGGGAAGAAAGCATGGATCTTGTGCTTGATATGAAGTAGGGAATCTACTGCATGAGGAATGTCAAAGCATTAAGAAATATGAACTCCATTGTGTGAGTTTGTCTTTGGTGCAATGACTCTTGTCCAGCAAACTGAATTTAGGGAGGGCCTCTCTGAAGCCCCAATGCAATGAAGAACTTGTTTACCTTAAAGCTGTTTTGAACCGGAGCTTCAACATCAAATTTCATATTCAAGCATTGTGTAAAATATGAAAATGGTCTGGTATGCATTGAAGTTCTGTATACATTGCATGCCACAAAAGCTGAAAAAAACCCAGGCTTTTGTCACCTATTAATGAAGCTGGAAACTTGAGGCAAACTCTATTCTCCAAACCCACTACTGTTATCCTTGCCTTATAGAAACCAGTTACTTAGAAAAGAAAAGCAAACTCTGACCCAGAAAGGTAAATAGGTTTATGTGTCTAAATCAATAAAACTAAGTATAATATTGACATTTAGATTTAGAAAGTAATTCATAGTAAGTTTAGACTCGAGCTTTAAGTAATCTATAATGAGTTGATGTTTATGTTCTGCTCTTGTAATTTCAAGTAGTGACATTTTTGTGTTTTTCAAGCACATCTGTATTAGCCCAGTGGAATTGATAGTTGTCATTTCCACAAGGACAAGTTGATTGAGCCGAAAAAATGTGTCAGAAAAATTGCTTGTACAGAATCAAAGTCGTAGCTGTTGTATAGACTACAATGGGAAAAAGATTGCTAAGGATCAATTGATTCTGAGGTCTAAAGGTTACCGTGGTCTCTCATTTCTGTTAGTAACTGCATTTCTCAGATAGCTGAAGTTGTAAAATAAGTATCTGAAAACATAGTTTACTTCCATTAGAATTCTGTGTGTGGTATTATTTGATTACAGTAATGAATGGGATTTGATAATCTTTAACTTTTCTAATTGCTAAATAACTTTAGCAAATGCTGCGCTATAATTAATGTTTTGTAGAGGGTGGAGTCCCCCAAGAAGTAAATTACAATTGAAAAATTCAAACCGATTCATATGTATAATTGGTTCAGAAACTAGTTGAAAAGACAACTTTCTGTTAATGCCATATATAATATAAACAAGTGGAAAATTTTTAGGGACTTGAGCAAATTTCAAAAATTCAAACAAATTTTAAAAAAAAAAAAAGACTGCAGGTAATCACTAACTACAGGTAGCTAGTTAGTACAACATCCTGTAGTGGACTGGAAGTTGATTGAAGGTACAAACTCCTTCAGTTCTCTAGTGTCTTTTTGCCAAGGAGTATATTATACTTGTTTGAATTTCCTTGAAAGAAAATTTTCTGCTAAAGACAGGATTTTCTAAAAATGGAGGGCAGGAGCACAGTAAAAAGGGAAGGAAGTATGACATGAATATAAAATTTCTCTAATCACAGATTTGAAGCAGTAATAACAACAATGGTAAAACTGCAAGTGACAGGTGTGGTGATGAAGTGAATCAGCTGTGAATAGTTTGCAAGTCAGGAAATGTGATGGTCAGGAATGATAGAAGGTATTCATGAGTCTGCAGTAGTGCAGTCACAGAAGCACAGGAGCTGTTGGAGGAACAGCAGAGCATAACAAAGGTGCTGAATGGGAAATTTTCCTTGGTTTTTCAGAGTGGTCAAGTCCAGAGAGCTTCAGAGAAGGACTTCAGGCTCAGAAGAACCGCTTTGTCAACAGTCTACAGGTATGTCCTGATAGCTGACGTGCTCTCCAGTACACATATTCAGCTATTTGTAAAATGCAGCTTCTGATGGACACAAGAGACCATAGTAATCAAATACTTCAGTGATTTTCCTTGGGGTTTACAGTGATCTGTTTTGTTTGGGGTTTTTTTCCACATTAAATATGGCAAGAAAATTTCATGCAAAAATACAATTCAATACAAAATATACAATGAACTTCTGTGAGGAAATGAGCAGCTGACAGACATAGTTTACTGTGATTGAGAGGAAACATTTATCTGCTTGTGAGAAGAGCAGGTTTGTAGTCATATGTCTCAACAGAAGGAGAGCGATAGTGGAATATCCCCCGAAGCAGGGGCACTGGAGCATTTTGAGGAATGGAAGTATGGTCTTTCCCACAGAAGTGAAGATTGTTTTCTTGGCCATTTCACAGCCTGGGTTGAAAATGAAAGGGATGTTTTTGCACAGCTGAATGACAAATTAATAAACTCTGCAGGGCAAATAGGTTTTATGCAAAGCTGTCTCAAATATCTGTGTCACCTGTATTTCTGGACACCAGTAGTATCAAGGCAGCTCAGTTCTAGCCAGACTTCTTCTCTCCAGCCGTATACTAAGCAGTATACTAAGCATCAATAGGGCTTCAAACACCATTCAGTCTGACTGTACTAATTAGCTCTCTGGAAAGCTTCATTGGCTTCATCTGTTGATTTTTCAGACACCTGACTTGGTTCTGCAGAAGTCAGCCTTTTGGGGTTTAGGTTGCTTCCCAGCAGAGCTACACAGATGTTTGCGAAGCACACTATACTGTGGGTGTTTTGAGGTTCATACTGCTGGGTGTTTTCCCCATGTTCCACAGTATTTCAGCATCAACTATTCTAGCGAAGAATTGGTGGATTTAGGAATGCTGCAAGTGGCATAATATATTGAGGGTTTTTTTTTGCTTCCACTTGACTAGGCATTTGAAGATATCTCTAATTTTCAGACAAGATCCAAAACAATCTGATGTAAATTTGCTGATTGAATGGCTACCTAGCAGTGACCTAGATCTGATGAAGAATTAGTATGGATGAATTTTAATTGCTGGAAGGGACATATAAAAAAAAATCATAAAAGGTCGACTAAAAAATAGTGTGTTGTCAATGATTTATGAAAAGTATTTGCTGAAGCCAGCCTGTATTTCAATTATTAACAATTTAGAAAGGCCTTTCCCTGCAACCTTCTGACTGAAATTGGTATGAGGATACAATGTTGGTGCAGATGGAGATGCTTTGGCACTGGGTGTACTGGTTCAGTTATTTTACATCAGTGTAGTCCACTGTTTTCAGCCTTTTGTGTTATATCAAAGATGGTTTTGAGGGTCCCATATATCCATCTGTTTTTTTAAATAAATAAAACCAAACCACCTCATGAAATATCTCAAAATCATGCTAAAATTTTATATCTTAGTAGACATGCTAGGAATCCATTGCCTAAACTAGGGATGGGACAAAGATTTGCAGATGTTCAGTGAGATTCACGTGTCTATACACTTGCTTTATGTTTTGACTTATCTATGTATTTTCTAATCCTAAACATGTTTCAATCTTCTAAACTCTGAAATCTTTTCGGGGGATTTGAAATCAATGACTTGACTAAACTTTGTGTTGCCACTTAAGGGAGATAGAAAGATTGTGTTCTGTTAAGTATAGAATGTGGGTTTAAAAATTTGGGATAGTTTCATTGATTAATATTAAATGAAAAATTCAAATGATCTTAAATGAACAGATTGTTCAATCGTATCTCAAATTTTAAGAAGCTAAAAATCATGGTAGGAAGCATTCTACACCAGTAGCTGTAAGAATTAAATCAGCGTGAGTTTTGTCTTCGTGTTGTGTCATATTATCTAGGATGATTCAGCAAGAAACAAAATGAGGCTTTTAAAAATTGTTTCTTGATAGATATACACACCTTGAAACTTTCTGTTCTCGTCCATTTCACATTCTGCCACCAGAGGGTGGTAAAATATCTTCAAGTTTTCCTTTTCCCTGTACTTTTCATTTTTTCTTTTTTTTTTTTTCTTATTAATATTTGGTCGCCTGTTAAAGCATATACCAATTTATATAAAGGTGATTTGCGCATTACTATACTCTCCATCTTCAGATTTTGTAAGTCATAAGGATTTTTCCATTTTTCCTAATAGATCTTTCCTGCTCTTGTGTATATGAACTTGTCTATGTCAGATATTTTGAAAGGTTTTGGTTGAGAGTTTGCTAGTGTGAGCTCTGTTACACTGCTGTGACTTGTTCAGTTTGCACTGACTTGTGCTTCCACGACAAAAGGCGTAGGACAGTGCTTCAGGCTTAACTATAGATAAGCTCTGGCATCAGCTTCCATTCCCCTCTTGAAAGGTAAACTATATTTTCAGAGCAGGAAAGACAAATGCTGGAATGATGGTGAGGGGTTTCCTGGGCGTTAAATGTCTGGCAAACTGGCAGCAGGTCAGGTCCCACAGCAGCGGCTGCTGTCCAGGCCCGGCCCTGCCCGCAGGCGGAGGGAAGGCCCTGCCCACAGACAAAGCCTGCCATTTCCCGAAGACAGAGCCCTCATGCTGTATTGTCTTGTCGGCATTGTGAAGTTCAGGAGTCTCTGGCAGTCTGCATGGACTGCAGCGGTGTAGTTCCCATTGCTGTTCGCTTCAGCAGAATGGATTTTATAATTGCAGTATGACATTCCATGAGAACGAAGTCAGCTTTGACTTACATCTTAGCGGTGATGTTCTTTCCCCTAAACGTTGTGTTGACAGCGCTTCAGTCAGCCTTTTATTTACTGGATTTTTGGTAACTCAAAGTAAATCCAATAATAATGCCATTAGAGAAAGCGTATCCAACCTAAAAGATTCTATGATTTTATATATTGCAAACTACATGGTATTGATATTTTACTTCTACTTTAGCTGAGAAAAATATAGACCTATGACCTAATAGACAGTTTTAGCTCCAGTAATTGCGAGCTGTAAGGTACTACTTGATTTTTCATTCTTCTTGGATCTTCTGTATTTGTGTCTAGTACCAATTATTCAAATAAGAAAATATGTCCACTTCTACAAATATTAGGTTTCTTAAATTGTGTATAAAATCTTGTGCACTGCTGAACAGTGTTCTGACTGTTGTAATTAGTTTACATTGAAGCAGCCTTGGATGAGAATGTTAGTTGTAGGAAAGGAATATGGAAGGGATTTACATCTCAGAAAAAAAGCATTCTAGCATATAGGTGTAATTATTCTACCTTACAGAACGTAGGAAGAAATGCCCTTTGGTTCTGGGGCATTATTTTATTGCCATTTATGTGGGGTTTGGTAGCTGGGCACAGAATTAGAATATTTTTATATTGTAAATTAACTTACCCTTCTTTAACCTTCAGCCACCAGAATTAGTTGTTTGGCTTTGCTTTTTTGTTTGTTGACTGCCCAAATTCTCTTTTCTCAATGACTTCTGAATTATTTTGCAAAGCTTTTTTGACTGCTTTATCTCCCATTTCATTTCCTTTAATATCTACACAGGCTAGAATCCATACAAAAATGACATTGTTGCTGTGACATATTACCTTATTATAGACATCAATAATTTCCAAAGCTATTCCTACTCTAGTGATTGAAATTTCTAGGATGATATCAACAGCACTTAAAAGATCTGGAAAAGTGACAGATTGTAAAGGTTGTACTTCAGCAATCTAATTCAGTGCCATCAGGATAGCAAATAACTCAGCAGTATAACCAGATAACTAATCTAACTGGCTTCTTCAGCCTAAATTCACACACATAAGGCTACTAAATCCTATTCTACTATGGTCTCTAGAATGAAAATGGAAAACAAAATAGCAAAGATAAATACAAAAGTAGAGAATTAATTACAATGAAATGATTGCAATGAAAATTTTAGCTAAGTAAGGCTTTGCAGAGACACAAAACAGTGCAGCAAAACTTCAAAGTAAAGTTAAAGTCGAATGTTTGGAGGCCTGGTTGTGCTGCCATAGTGTTGTGTTCTCACATTCTTAGTTTGAAGAACCCTTAGAAGTTGGGCTGAATGACATTTTCACCTTTTCTTTCAGCTAGGAAAAAAATACTGTAGGAGCTGCTACTTTATATTAGTCAGAAATTAAAACATTAGGTGCACATTCTGACCAACTCAAAATGCAAATTTAAAGTCTTTGATCCATTGCCCCCCATATTAATTGAAGCACACCAGATTAAATGGGATATGACTGCTTTCTCTGTAATTGTTCCAAATCCACCCAAATTGTTAAACAGTCCATCATCTCTTCCTATATTTTCACTGCACTCTCATAATCTTTGAACTAGCAACAATGAAATATTTCCTTATGAGCATAAAAATCACAGCTGCTCAGATCACTTTATTTGCCCGCTCCACTGTCCTTGCAAATATTTTTTTGAATTCTTTAAGTATCTGATTTTTCCCACCATATGAGGTTCAAAATTGTTTGTGTTGCTACAAGGAGCTTCCTAACATGGTTGCTTCTTTAACTGTGCCTTAACCATCTCTCCTTGTGGTGTCAGTCTTTTTAGCTCTGGATTGTTCACTCCTACAGGGAAAGTCTCTGTTCAACATGGAAAGATTCTATGCTTTTTTGGTGTGATCTATAAACTCCTACCCAACATCCATGTCACTACAAACATCAAACAGAAGTGATCAAGGCAACCACTTAGGAAGTTCTAATGAATCATTTGGTTTACTACTTGCAGCTATTCCCTAGTAACCAACCTCTACTCAAGAAATTCTAATAGAATGGCATGTCCAAGCCATTAAGATAACAAAGATCAGCTTGCAGGGCTAAACATTTCACACATAAGTGCAAATAATTTAAGTCAAAATTTTATGTTTTAGAAAGTGAATTCTTCTTCTATTTCCCAGAAGCCTCTTGATGTCCTTCTAGTTCTTTATTCTTTCATTGTTCAACTACAAAACTGAATTTGATGACCATAAGATAAGTCATTATTCAGCCATTCCTCTAAATATTTAAATTCTGAAATAAATGTCATTTTTCCTCATTATTTGAGATATGGAAGTAATGAATTTTCAGTAACTTGAAAGAATTCATAGATAATTTAAATTACCCACTTCTGTGAATACCTCACTTGAAAATTACCCTATGCTTGTGTTGAAGTTGGACTGGGCAATATTGTGTGTTCTTAATTTCTGACATTATGTTGTCACATTATGATATATACAATGGAAGAAGAAGCAGTTTTAAAGCAAGCCTTAAAACTATATATGCTGTTCCACATTGCCTCTCTTTTTTTCCTTATAATCTAAAAGGCGGTGTTTCAGTTTTGTAGAAACATTAGGATGTCTAGGAATGCTAATTTTTGAAGTGAAATACCTTAATTAATTTACATGATGTCCATTACTCACACAGTCTGCACCTTCAGTTGACTGTTGTCATCCGAACTTGATGCTTTTATTTGAGAAAACGTTTTAGTGAAGTGTTGCTCACTTGTACACAATCTACGTTGGACAATTAAGAAACTTATGGTTATGTATGTGTGTTAAATGTTATTTTTAAAACAATAGCACAAGCAAGTCTGTCCCTTTTTAAACAGGATATTATAGTATTTCTGTGTCTATAAATACAACACATAAAGCTTCTTATTACCAAATGCTTTATTAACATCAGAAGACAGTCTTATGACATGATCTATGCTTGATTGATTTGCCTGAAAGCCACTTTAATACTGAGGAAGAAGATTATTCATCTCCAGAAAGAATGACAGTCAACAATAAATCATTTCCTCCATCTTCTTACATAGTGATGAAGTTAAGGCTATCAGATGGCAAGAACCTAAATCAATGCATGATCCATTTTTTTCCTTTTTTTTTAATAGGAAATGCCTAAGATTGTTTTCCTAGTTTTGATCAACCTAATGCTACAAACATAATCACTGCAGATATGATGAGCTATCAGAAATTTAAACACGGTATAAACATGGGCTTTTTCTACCCTAAATTTACTTTTTTATATATATTTAAGATCATTTTAACTGGTTTTATAATCTTATGAAATTAAGCAAATTGAAGACATTTTCTATAATAAGGTTGAAAGTGGGTTTTAGAAGGGTTTGGGTTCACTGAAATATCTCAGTGATCCAGCAGTGGAATATTTATGGAATGGTTTTATTCCTTTGTGCTTACATTACCTTTGAATTTCCACATGTGTATTTTTCCTTTCCTACACCAGTGACGGTTAGTTGTGATATCCCATAGAACTGCCAAAGCAGGAAAGCTGCAGCAGCAAGATGTTTTCCATGAACATCAAATACTGGGGATAAGTCAGCAGAGTCCCCTGATTTGCTTGTCCTCAGGAAGTGTTCAAATGTGAAAGAAATCCTGAATTTCAAATGAAATCAGGATTTTTAAATCTCATGTGACAGGAGGAATATCCAGAGTTGAACATTTTGACACCTGGCTGGCCATGACTCTGCACAAACAGCAAAGGAACAAGATTAAAGAGCAGAGGGTATATTTATTAATTGAATAGTGAGTTGCTAGACTGTGAGCATCCCCTGAGTCAATCTCTTCATGCACTGTTGGGTTTTGGGGAAGTACGATGTGGATTTCAAAAGAGAGAAATAGTAATGTTGTTATCTATGTTTTAGTGTTATCACATTAATTTCTGAGATCACGTATTAACCATAGTTTATTCTTGCTGTTACGTATTACTAAGTTGTCTAAAAGTTAGGCTTCCTGGTACACATAGGAGTCTACTCAATTAAGCCAAGGCACAAAAGTCTAATAGACTTATGTTTTGTAGCTGCTTCAGGATGCCATGCTCTATAACTTTTAGACAAGAAGCTTTTGGCACTTCCTTAGATTTGTGAGTGCAAACCTGTGCAAGCTCATATTATATCTGTAGTTTTTTCTGTCTCTGTTACTAACTTTATTAATGGTTTAGTGTATAAAGAGAGAAAAAGAAAATAATAGATATTCATCCTGACAGGAAAATGACCAAAGTAACATACTAGGTACCAACGTCACTCATCAAATATAGAATTTTACAATTTATATGCACTGGCTCTTTTAATGTCAGGTAATATCCATTATTATTTCTAGTTGTGTGAATGTTTTCTTATATGCCAATGAGTTTGTTGTGAAACTTCAAACTACTAAATGATTAACTGAAATAAAGGCTGAAATGGCCTTCAGTGTGTTGGACTTGGCATGTAATTCCAGCCTTTTTTAGCAGTGTTAACTACTTGTCTTCCTTGCATTGTGGGTGTGCAGGTTCACATGTTAAGGTAAATGGGGGTTTTTCAGTACTTGCATCTGAAATCATCGGGAGCTGCATCTGAACAGGCAGTACCTTATAGTACAAATTACTGAAACTTTTCAACTCTTGTGTCAACTAGAAAATCAAGAGTAGCTGATATTTTTGCTCCAAATCCTTTTTTTTATTTCACCTTATCATCTAGTAATGGCAACATCAACACCTCTTATCTAACAAGGTTTTTGAAAAATAATAAAAGCAGGATTTGTGAAGCATGCAAGTGCCACAGTAATGACTATGATTTAATAAATTAATAGCACTATCTGCAGAGCAAAGTTTGAATAGTGTGCAACAAGCATAATGTCTCAATTTGAATTAGAAGGACAGAGTAATATATTGCATTGTTACTTAAAGTTCAGCATCATCCAGTCTGTTCTTACTGCTGCAGGAGTCCTGCAGTAGGTGGAAAGAAAAGGTTTAGTCACACAATAAAAAAAACAGATTTTTAGGAGTACCAAAACAATCAAGCAAGCAGAGTCACACCACCTCCTATTTTTTTTTCAGAAAATGTACTTAACATAAAATTTATATGTGACTATACTGAGTCAAAGCTGAAAAAGTGAAAGCTTTAAAAGTGCCTGTGTGTATTTTATTGATATATGTACTACTTCTCGTCTGCCTGTGCAACTGCATGATACTTCTCCTAAAATGTAAAGAAAAATTAAATGCATACATTAAATATAACAAAGTGGTTTTCAACAAAAATTCTGCTATTTCATAGCAACTTGAAAATCTAAATTTGCAACTTTTTGAGCATTTTTTTTTTTTTTTTTTTTGCACCTAGACCAAACTGTAAATAGTCTCACTGACCATGACACCAAGAACAGCATCATTTTCCAAACTGCTTCCTCTGGGTCTCTACAAAGTTCTTTTGCATAAGTGCCTGTATTTCTCCATATCATGAAAGATAGAACAAAATGTGATAGTAATTTTTATTTCTGAGGAATGTGAAAAAGAAATTCTCATAGAAGATGCCTGACAAACATAGTTAAGTCCCCTGTTCAGCTGTACAGCTTTTTGCAAGTCCTTCAATCCACCACTAAACAGTTTTTAATGTAGAAGAATTTGCTGGGGACAGGAGAGGAACCAATGCTACTCTTTGCCTAACTTGTGTATTAATGCACCTTTTTAACACTACTGTTCTCAGAGTCATGAGTACATATGTCTGTTTTGTTAAAATTATAGATAAATTTGTGTTGGATTTACTGTTGACTCTATCATTTGAATTTAATGCCAACAAATCTGTTCTTTGCTGCTCTGCAGGCTGTGTTGTGGTGTTTGTTCTTCAGTTATTTCTCGTTGGGGAGGGCTTGTTGGTTTTGGAGTTTGATTTATTTTTTTTTTTTAAGGCATAGACATTTCTGGCAAAATTGCACCTTCATTATTTCTGTTTCTGCTTTTGTATTAAATCTTTTATCTTACTAGGATTTTAGACAAGCCAATTAATTAGGGACTTCTTGGTAGTGCTATTGTTTTTCTTTTTTTTAAAATATCCTTATTGGTTTTAGCATTCTGAAAGCTTTATTGAGGCTTTGATTTTTCTTACTCAACTGTTGTAAACCCACTTAGCATTGCCTTATCAAGTGCAACTAATTAACATCAAAGGGATATTGTTATTCATTATCATTCTATGATCAGTCATGTATACCATAAATGCTGAATTGGCTCTTTTGAATCTCATTCAGTATGCCTACTTTAAGTTTCTTATAGATTGCCTTCTTCATTTGCACAGTACTACAGAAGTTAATATGCATATGCATTTAAGTGGAAAATTATCTCTTCCTGAAGAACCCTCTAGACCTGTCTATTGGCATTTTCTATAGCATATATATACACAAATATTTCACTGCTAACAGGCAAAGCTTGCCTATGCTTCTTCATTTCCTGGCTCCCTCTTGACTTACTAGGTTCATGATCAAAACCCAACCTGCAAATTTCTGCTCGACTTCGTTTAGTCTCATAGGAAACAGGTTTCCTTGTAAGTGTCACTACAGCTCATGGAGAACCCCTAGATATGCAAAGGGCCTCGTAGATACCCTGGCCATCTTCAATTACCCTGCCATTGCAGAAACTCTTCTACTTCCTTTCTGCCTGTGCACAATATGCCTTCAAGCTCCTGAAATGATGAGGGAATTCCATCAATGGAGCAGAAAATGCAGTGTCCCTGAAACAAAAACCCTGAAACTGCAGGTTTCTGTAGGTTTTGTTTTGTTTCTGTCGGTATGTCAAAATAGGTCTGTTCCCAATATTCTCAGTGTTTAGAGAGAGTTCTGATAATTCAGAAAGGTGTATAAATTGTTCTGAAATGCGACGTAATAATTCCCAAAAGTTAATGTATTTTACAGTGGAAATAGCTTTCCTGCTGTTTCATAGAATCATATATGCACATCTTGTGACATACACAACTACCAACTGCAATTATAGAAGTAAGGCTAATTTTTAGTTAGACGTGTGAATATATATGCACCTTATCCCTGGATTCCAGCATATTTATGTACTAGCTTTATATTCTAATGCCTCTTTAATGTTTAAGAGTTTCTTGGAAGCCTATTTGTGTTGCAGATATACTTCTAGCTATTTAAGAGGTATTCTGTGTGTTGGGTTCATTTTAAATTCAAAGTATCTGAACTACAGTGAGGTCTGTGTTGCAGCCCATCAAAATGGCACTCTTCTGTTATAAAACTGATATTGTGTTACATGCCCTGGAGTGTTCTGAACTTCATGGGCATCGTTCACTGTTGCAAAAACTGATGAGAATGTCATTTGTACTGAGATGCAGATTTGGGGAGATTTTGCTTCCTGTACACAACCTGGATTTTTTTTACACTTAATTTGGTATCGTCAGGCAGAAACCACACAATTTAAAATATTTTTTTGTTAATAAAAGGCTAAAAGGAAGTGAACTATACATTTATTCATTAAGATTTTCTAATTTGGCCTGGGAAAAAATGAAAATCTGTTTTAAAAAAAAGTAATTGTGGTATGCCTTACTTTCAGATAGATGTAATAGAGACAGATGCTAAAAGTACTTCTCTTTGAGTTTAATTTTAGTACATCAGTAAGGTTATCTAGAAATCCGATAGCTTCTGTATTCTGTATCTCAAGTGAGTTTCTTGATTCTAAGTAACTTCCAAAAAGAATGAAAACAAATCAGATTTTTATAGACTCTGATTTAAACTTTTGAAAAATCCAGATGTATTAATACATTATGTCTAATGCTTAAACTATGCGTCCAGTCTGTGAAGGTAGACTCAAAAATTGTGAAGAGTTGAAGTAAAAGAGTATGTGCATAAATACGTCAAAACTATTTTAACTCTGTGAACAAATTAACCTCTTTAGTATTGCTCAGCTAGTTGTGGGGGTTTTGAATATCATTAACTCCAGTATCCTTTTTTACTTATTCTGCTTCTCACTCTTTTTTTTTTTTTTTTTTTTCCTTGTGGTCTTGCAAGATTTTGTCATGTTAGAATGAGCTGACTGTTCTTGCTGTTTGCCACCTCCTCCTCTCATTCAGTCTCCATTTTGAGTTGGATGACTTAACCTGACTTTGCTAATGTCTGTTAATCATATGAAAAATAGCAAAGCGTGGGTATCTTGATCCTCCCCTTTCCCATTTGGAGATCCTTCTGTAGTTTCCCTTTGCTATCTGATGTGGGATTCTGGCAGCATGGTGTTAAGTTCCTCTGGCAGTTACAGCCTGCCTTAGGCATTTCTTCCATGTCGTCCACTGCATCCCATTGAAACTGAACTTTTCGTCTTCCCCAGGGAAGCACTTCGCCCAGCTCAGAGTTAGGGGAGAGCACAGAGGGGTTTCCTAGTGTGTCGTGGTTTAACCCCAGCAGGCAGCTGAGAACCACACAACCGCTTATTCACTCCCACCCTCTGCAGCAGGATGGGGGAGAGAACTGAAAGGGTAAAAGTGAGAGAACTCGTGGGCTGAGATAAAGAGAATTTAATAGGTACAGCAGAAGCCGCATACGCAAGCAAAGCAAGGTAAGGAATTCAGTCTCTGCTCCCCATGGGCAGGCAGGTGTTCGGCCATCTCCGAGAAAGCAGGGCTGCATCACATATAACAGTTAGTTGGGAAGACAAGCACCGTCACCCCGAACATCATCCCTGCCCCACTTCCTCCTCCTTCCCCCAGCTCTGTTGCTGAGAATGGTGTCATATGGTATGGAATATCCCTTTGGTCAGCTGGGGCCAGCTGTCCCAGCTGCACCCCCCACCCCCCACCACCAAATTCTTGTGCATCTCCCCACAGTCTAGTCACTGGCAGGTCAACATGAAAAACAGAGAAGTCACTTTTTTCCAGTTCAGATTCTGGATCAACTTGAATTTTCAGATCTTTTTCTTCTGCTTATTTTTTATAACATACATCATACCATGGTAACATGTCATTAGCATTTACATAAAGTAGTCTCTGTTTCCCAGCTGAGAAGACTCGTTACCTCTGGGTGTATGTTCCTCTCTGCAGCCGGTATATTGGCAGTCCAACTGGTTTTAAATTCCATGGACTGAATGTGCTATAAATTTTAGATTTGGGGAGAGTGGTGACATCTATTCATGCAAATACCTCACCCCCAAAAATACATGCCATTATTCTCTATTTTGAATGGCAGTGACTTCCTTTATACTCTTTCTTAGTCTCTTATAGAAAGAAAAAAATATCTCTTGCAAACTAAGTTACCATTCATGTATTCTAGACAGTTTTAATATAACTTGAATATGCAGAAAAAAAAAAAATTATTGTGTAATTTACCCAGCAGTACCTCCCTTAAAAGACATTACCTCATCGAGTATTGTTTAAGTGGGCTTTAGTATGTGCTATCAATCTACATGGTCGTTATGTTTTGTAAATCATCTTATTTTTGGGGTTTTTTTAATGTGATCTGCGTATAGGATGTCTCTGGAGTAAAACACTATGGAATAAGTCTAGAATTAATGCCAAGTAATGATTAATATTCAATCCATATTTTTATTTTTTATATCAAATCATCTTCTTACAAGTTGGTCATACATGTAAGCATAATCACATATGCTCTGAGAAAGCAAATTAACTAGAAACAGTTTATGACTTTGACACATCATATATCCCTGTTTCTTGGCCAAGCTGCATTCATAAGCCAAAAATAAACAAAGAGGAAATTAATAAAGAAAACAAATTCATAACAAATGCAACACTTAGGTTTAGAAACAGCATGAAAGTTGGATGATCAGCTGTAATTGGATCTATAAACTTATATAAAAGCCTATAGGTGACTTTTGTGACATGGTAGCTCTTCAGGAAATGCACAAACATAAGGACCAGCGTGTCTATGACAAGTTTTAATGTTTGCATGAATTCTGCATCGTTATACCTTGAAATGTTCCCTCTTGAAGGTAAAGGTCAGGATGTAAGAGGCATTTCCCTATAGAGGAATAAAGGCTAGTGTGATGTTAGAAATGCTCACAGAAAGAATGAGCACGTGTCCCCAGCTGAACATTTAGCCACCGTTTTAGTTACAATGAACAGTTCGTACCAATTTAGACAATAAAAATAATGAGTTGCATGTTTACCTGACAGTATGTGGGAAAAGGTACGACGACTACAAATGCCCACTCAGTACTGAAGAAATTGGATTGTGCTGCTAAAATGACATTAAGGTTGGTTTTATTAGACTTTTGGTAGTAAAATCTGAAGGAAGTCAATAGACAGCAGCTCCTATTTAGGTATTTATATATGTAGATACAGATATATCTTCAAGCTTTCAAAGGACCAAATTTCTACTCAGACTTCTAAACTGGGGCTGATTTTTCTGCTATCTCCTTATTTTCTCACCTTTTAAATGGCCTTTGGATACATGCAATACTTTTGATGCAGTGGGCTTTTTCAATTGGATAAGGGTGTTTTATAAAAATCAATGGTTGATTTAAAATACATGTTTTCAGTGGCAGGGGCCAAAGCATAATTTGAATTTTGTACTTCCTGTAATACTACAGTATCAAAACTAATGGGCTAGATAAAGCCTGAAAGAATAACATGCAACTAAGCATTACTAGCATTATGGGCATTTGCACTCTAAGACCATTTCTCGGTAGAGCTGTGCACCTTTGCCAAACTTCATCCCTTCTAGAGACTTAACACAGCTTAGTCTAAAATTATCAGTTAGAAATGCTAATTAGTATGAATATAATGTCTCTCTCTGGCTAATACATACTTTTGCAAAAAGGTAGCATCCCCTTCTAAAACTGAAAGGTAGCGGAAAACTTGTTTGTCTAGATTAGAAAAAACAAACACCAGCAACAAACAAAACCAAAAGCATTGTGAATAGTGAGCATTACAGTCTTCCTGCATGTCAGCCACGTAATAGCATCTGGGGGTGGAAATAAAGATGCATGAAGAGAAAAAATAAAACTTCTTATTTTCTTATTCAGCACAAATTTTACTTTTTTTTAATTTTATTTAAATATGGCTCATCAAAACCTACATTTGAAATTTAAAACTTTACAAGAAGTGACATACAAAACAACGTGTGACAGCTTTCCTGTAGTTATATACCCTGCTGGGTGTCATGTAGACCTTTTTACATTAAGACCAAAATGCTATCTATAACTACCACTAATTTAGTAACTTTTTCACTTTCACTACATAGAGTATGCCAGTATTTTTTGTTGAAATTGTCACGTTTCAATAATTTTTAATAGATCAGAGAAATGCATACATGCTGACGCTATAAACACAAGTATCTTTGTACTCTGTCAACTCACCTATACAAGGAGTACTGCTTCTTAATATGGAAAAAAGGAAAAAGTAAATCCATTATTTTAAACATTTTTATTTTCAGAAAAATCCTGTATTAAGCATGGTGCCTATTTAGTCTTTTTTAGTTTTCCGTAAGTTTGGAATAAGTCATCTTGTATTTTGCACTGACTGAAAAATGTAATTTGACATTTTTAAAATTAAAACCGTCATGGTATTTAAAGATGAACTTAAGCTCTACTAATTCTATTAAACTGCAGGCTGCCAATGAGTTATAAAGTCTAATTAATCATTTTGTCAGTTTTGCCTTCTGAAGCTAGTCAATATAAATTTGAATAAATAGGGAGCTGTTGACCCAGGCACCTCTGGATGTTCTGAATAAAGATGTGCCAGTACTGAAATACTGTAACTACTACCTCGTTTTACTGTACACATTATGCACAAATACGGCAGGGAATTATTCAGGGCTAACGTACAAGCATGGTGGTAAAATCTTAATTTAAATTATTTATTTGTGGTGATAAATAAAAGAATAAGCGTACTAATTTCTTATGTGTTTCACCTAGACGTAGCTGTTTTGAGGATAAAAACTTTTTAGTCAAAGTTTGTCGCTGACGCTGCAGTGTGACATGTCACATCAGGTTGCATCAATAGAGCCATGTTATGTAAAAGTAATGAAATGTGACTGATAGAACCCAAGATACTGTAACATACTGTAACATAATGTGTCAGCATTTCTTTAATGGAGCCTTTCAGGAATGCTTTTTGGTAAAATACCTTAAAAAAGAGAGTTACAAAAAGTGATAAGGAGATATAAAATATCTGCACTCAATTGCTGCAAGGAACTGATGGAATAATCTAAATAAAAATTGTTTCCAGTAATTTCATTATATATATATTTGATCTGTAAAGTTACAGTGATGAAGTACGTGCATCATCCCAGATAATTCTGTAACTGTATTTTATTAATTTCCTGATTCTGCACAAGAATATAAATTTTCCTGTGTTTGATACAAGATTAACATGTATGCCCATGTTATTTGAAATTCTCTCTACTAGAAAAAAAAATTGTATTTCCTGAATATATTGTAATGATCTCAAACTTCATTTTCATTAAAAAAAAAAGCCCATGTTCCTGGAAACAAAATGATTATTTACTTTTGTAGAGGTCATATTGCATCTTTTTCTTAATATCTCACTAAGCTTTTGAACCTGAAAGCGGAATAGCATGGTGTGAAGGATGTGACATATAAAACACCATTGCCACTGACATCCTTCTTCTGAGGATGAAAGACAGTGAACTGTTTGTCTTCAGCAGATTAACAGGGAAGGTTGTTTTTGTTTGTCTGACTGGTCAAGGACAATTTACAGTTCAGTTACTCTGAAGGAAAGACTTGTTGATTTGAGAGCACTCCTATTACAGCTCCAGGTAGAGGATGATAGATTTAGCCGTCATTGTGATAAACTGCAGCCTATCCACTTGCAATACACAAAATAAATAAAACACTAGTAGATCTGTTTGGTTCAGCTACTTAACAGCAAGGGCTGGCATGTAGGTGTAGGCTTCTTTAGTGAAGGAACCAAGGATTTAAATGTTCCCTTTAGTCCAAACATATCTTGGTCTTTCTGAGAGTATATGTTCGTGCTGAGGGGGGCGGGGGGAACAAAACCCGCCTCGCTTCTCCGTAAAAATGACTTTTGAATTCCATGAGGTTGAAATGAAATTTTATACTTCCTACAAAATATTCCTACTTTACTTAGTGACACACTTTTGTTTTTTCAAGTTTTTTTTCTTACCTTTGAATTTCTGAGTCAAGAGTTTTTAAAAAATCTAGTTCGTCCCCTGCCTGTGGAAGGCTGTTCTCTGTGGAATATCCTCTCTTGGCACAACCCCTGTGACAAACTGAACAGATTTTCTTATACATTTAATTGATCTATTAGGTCAGTTGCTTATTATCTGGTTAGATATTACCCTTGATAGCCATTATCATTCCATTAGAGCAGTCTTGTCAATTTTTAATTGTTTATTGTTTCTTTTAAGATATAGTCAACATACATAGCAACTCCTGTTCCACTTGGTAATGGGAATTGTTTGCTATGCCACTAAGCTTTAACTAATAGGAATTTTCTGCTTTTTTAATATTTTTCCTTTGGTGACACAAAATAAATTACTGCTAACAGCACTAATTCTACCATATCTAGTCAATGATACCACTACAAATTTACATCTTAAATTAAAGTTTGTACATTTAAGAACAACTATTAAAACTGTTGAAATGAATTAATAAAAAACTACATTTATCCTGCACTTTCCTGAACATCTGATTCCATGCTCTCCTGTGCAGGGTGGCTGTATAGGCCAATTTTGAATTTTCCAGTATGTTGTGGTGCAGGTAACACTAATACTAACATAAATGTTGTTCCTGCATACCCGTTGATTTTTAATTCATTGAGATCGGGAATTGAAAACTGGGGGAAATGTATGTCCCAAACCCAGAATTTTAACCTCCATTTTTCATTAAGACATGGTGTTTAAAAAACAAACTATCCCATGTAAGACATGAATAATATGGGCTATAGGAAATACCATCTGGAGAACAGCACAGAGCCATGGACAGTTCTGACACTGTAGTTTGCTGTGCTCGGTGCTGTTCGGTCTAGTGGTTAGATCAAGAATTTTCGTATTCATATTTCATATTATTTTCACATTGCAGTTCAATCAGCAAAGATGAGATCTAGATTGAAAGATCGTATGTTCAGCTTCAGTACACTTTACTTCTAAAAGCAATTACATAGTTCCCTGTTTTTCAAGATAGGTTTAGGGTTTTTTTAAACAGATTTGCAAAAATACCTGAGAAGTCAAGGATAGCACCTAAAACACTAGGTGAGTTTCCCTCTGTTATAAAGAATGCACAGATCTTTTGTTGTTTTGCGTCCATCCCATAGTGTGATAGTTACATTTGAGGTGCATTTTTATCTATCCAAATACCATTAAATGACCTACTGATCAGGAAACCATGGCTTCCTGAATATGGCCTTTGAACTAACTGGCAATTTTACATTAAGTACTTTGGCACAGGAGGTGCGGGAAATCTAGATGCTTGAGAGTCATCCCTTGAAGTGCAACTCACCAGCGAGTCAGCGTGTAGTTGGTGACTGTCTAGGACGCTTCTCACACTTCAGCTGATATGATGCTTGGGGAATTGCAATTGTACAATGAGGCATTTTGGTTGCCCCTCCAAAAGCAAAACCTGTACAAACAATATGATTTGAGAGCAAGGAGACTTGGCAACACTGGTGTGATTTTAACAGAAGAGTTAGCTAGAAATGCACATGCTGTACCAATTGCATGAAGAGATTGCAAATGCATTCTAGCTGTATATAATCTTGCTTTTTCCTCTGTGATTAGAGAAAGCAAACAAGTCCATCTCCGCACTCAAGGAAATTAGAGAATCAATTTCATGGAAGGAACAATAACAAACAAACAGAAAGCCTCTATGCAGGAACATTCACATTTGTAAAGTTGTGCAGGTTAAGCAAAAAATGTGATTTGTACCATGATTTTTTATTTTGCACTACAGACTTCTAGGGTTGCTAAACGTCTAGATTTTAAAGTGTATTTCATCAACTGAAGCAGTACACAGGAGCCAAATTCTGGTTTATGATATGCAAGCATCGTTCTCACTGATTTCATTATGAACTTTTCATTTATATTCAAGAAAGCGATGTTTGATTCCGCAGTGGTCTGTTGTGTAAGATGGAATAACCACTGAAATTCTAAATGTTTCAAAATAATTTTAATGCACAGAGTCACTAAAAAATTCTTTTTCCCTAAGGAAAACCAATTAGATGTTAGCTAACCAAGACAATTCATGCACTTCAAAAAAGGGATGCAGAAGACTCCATAGAGCATAATGTGTTCAAAATGAGACCAGCAAACTGTAGAGAGAAAACGGAACTCAAAGCAAACTTCTCATGTCTATGAAACATATTTCTGCCATCCTTGCATCAGCCACGAATATCTTGTAGTGCATGTGCTGAAGTGTGCCCTACACAGTTACGGAGTTCCAATCACCTTCATAGAACAGCAGGGAAAATAGTCTGTAAACAACTTAAGAACACGTCCTGTGCTCTTTTGGTTTTTTTTCAATACTTCAGGTTTTCAGATGGATGTTTTTAAAAAATGAATAGGTGATAAAAGCAGTCTGTGGCCATGACTTTAAATCTCCTTTATTGTTATAGTTTCCAACATGGTGAATGACTGTCACAGGTTTGATAATATTTATTTGAAATTCTAATTATCTTGCAGCATAGCTATCAAGAGTGCAAAAAGAAGTAATTGCATTTGGGTCTGTGAGCCTGTGGGTTTGAAGTTCTTGGTTAAAATAAAAAAGAAACAGCAGAAAAAAAAAAAAGAGAAGAAAAAAAGAGGAGGAACTGAAGGACTCACAAAATACATTTGCGAAAGGGCATCTAGATAGCTGGATACAGATCTTACTTCATCTGGTTTCATGTAGATATTGCTGTGCCACTGTATTTATTCTGTTTCAGTGTAATTCCTGAGTTGTCCAAAGCAAATAAGGTTGTACTGCCAGCCACCCTAGAGTTGGATGACAGACAACAAAAATTAAATTCAAGAAAAATAGTTTTACTGCTTATCTATTATCTAAAAAGAACAGAAAGTGCATTTTACAAATAGATTTATTTTTTGCAATAGAAGTAACTGGGATTTTCAAATGAGTCACACATCAGTTTATTAAGCATTGTCTCTACTCTTCTGAACATAAACAATGCTACCTGTAAATTTTCAACAAAGAATTCTGATCTGTGATGTAGAAGAGAATTTTTGCAGATGAAATCATAACGTTAAATATCTAAATACCCTAAGCTGTTGTTGCAAATAGTTATAAGTAAATGTATGTTCCTATATTTATTTCAATCTTCTTTTCTGTTCCTCAGAAATAAGGCACCGTATGACACTGGAATGAAAACTTTCTTCTCTAGTAACTGAGTTTTCCTTATAGCCCCAAATTTAAGGATTATTGGTCTTTGCCCCCCCCCCCAGTATGTTTTATCTCCACTAGGGGGCAGCAAATGACATCAAAATGTTCTCATTACTTGGTTCTAATCCAATTCAAAGTAACAGTAGAAACTGGTGATTTCTTTATCAGTAAAGTGATCAGTATCAGTTCAGTAAAGTGGCAGGTTTCAGATGCATCCAGTTTCAATTTCTGTTTGAACAGTTGTGATTTTTGAAAATTTCATAGTAGCCTTACCTCTTTTTAGCTATGTTCCTTTTAATTCCCTGGCTCTCAGTGGATGAGTTTTCTTTGCTGTTCAAGCTGCAGTAAAAGGGTTAACGATGGGCCTGAATGCACAAATGTGCCTCACATGGAGGCTCAGTATAATTTCTCTTTTGCTATATTTTAAACTTTTAAATAATATCTTTGTTCTAAAACCAGCTTGCATTAAGGAATATATCCATGTGTTGTGAACATTTTCAATCTCATTTATATGTTATTCAATTCCTTATCCCCCTACTTGTATTTGCCTCCTAAAGAAGAAAATGAGGATTCGATAGAGCGCACTAAAACAAATATATCACATTCACAGTTTTCAGTCTGGTTAAAAAGTAAAAAAATGCAGATAATATAATGAGAGTGTCTATATACATGAAGAAAAAGAGCAAGCAGCTCGGGTGGTGCAGAGTTTCTTCTGGTCTAATGGGCTAAAACTTAGGAAATAATTAAACCTTTTATTTTCTTTCTTCTTTTTTTTTTTTTTTTTTTGGGGTGGTGGGGGGTGGTGCTGGTAGCTGCTAAACTAGGGAATCATTTTCCAGTAAAGGTGGTGGATGCTCTTTTTTTGGAGCCATATAAGAGTGGTCAGAGAAAAGCTTTAAACAATATACTGCAGAAAATAATCTTGCAGTGACAGCAAGAAAAGCTTGATCACCGTATTTCTTGCTTTGATCTCTTCCTTCTTCTGTCACTTAACTGGAATATGTAAATGATAGATATTAAAAATGGGAAATTTAATTTCTGGCATGTGAGAAAGGTGAGTGTGTGATGGTCTTTGATTTTGTTTGGGACTATCGGCAGGTTTTGTGAGTGCTTGGAAGAGACCCTCGGCACTGTACGGAGGAGCGTACTGTTGCTTTAGGCCACGTGTAGGAAACACAGGGCACGAAGAGACCAGTGGTGGTTTAGGGACAGCACTGCCCTGCACACAGACACCACCGGACTAGTGCAGCATCCTGCAGGAATGAGAGAATTTGATGTCTGAATTTAATGAAAAGATGTACTCTTTGCTATCTGGTGGTTCTTCTTTCCGAGTGTCTTTGCACTTCTGAATAATGCTATTGATACCGGTATGTTCTAAAGCATAGGTATCTGGCTTATGTGAAGTCTTCAGGAGATTCCTTGGTTTGAGAAAGACACAAATATGTCTTTGTTTTTCCACAAGTTTATATAACCAGTGCTCTTTTATGCATTTGCAGTGGATATTGCTGGATGTTAAAATATACCTCTAAAAGCTACCCATCTTCCCAGAAAATCATGAAGTGGTATTTTTGAAAGATAGAATATTTCTGTCTTTCATCAAACATATAAGGAAGAAAACCACCTCATAATAAGTGAAAGCTGGTTCCTTTTAATTCTCTGTGGACTGGAAAAAACACTGTGGAAGGCATGTTTTGAATATCAGCACTTCAAAGGTGAGGTACCTAGTCCATGAGGCAGCACTGATGGCATACTTTGTCCTGTCTCCCTGGTACATTAGGCAGCCCTAAGGCAATTGAAAGGCCTGTTAGGATCTCATCCACCTGACCTTCCTATTTCTGCTTCTTTCTCATGTCTGTCATGCACATAGGAAATTCACATCACTTAAATATTTCCAAAGCAATTCAAAACCTCCCCCTGTTCTACCCTTTTCTACCTAGCTTATATGCTTAACTACTTTGACTGAACTAGAGTCAATGTGTTTAAAATTGTTGAACATATGGCAAGAGATGCATGTAAATATGTTTTGTCTGAATAACATGCTGCCCACCAAAATGAAACTGATAAATTGGTGAATATGCACCCAGTTTTACAGTGTGCAGAAAGGAATCATGGCTTGGAGATTGTCAGTTGAAATCCACTGGGAAAATCTTAATCAGATCGAACCCAGCCCATAGCATCATCTCCCTTAATGGCACAGCTCCTTTCAGCTGCAGCCTTAACAGCTGTGCACTTTGCTTTCTTCTGAAGAAGAGCTGTGTATCGCAGACGTGAACCCACAAGTGATAACTTCACAGATTTGGCTCTACGTGATAAGTACCATACAATGTACACTTCCCCCGTCACCTCCACCTTGGAGTTCTTACGGCTCTTATGTGGAAAGAGAGAACGTGCTGCAAAGTTACTGCTTCATCCATTATGACAGTTTGTTTATTTCTATACAGACGGGGGAAGGGACAGCTTAAAGGAAAACGAGAGTATTGTGGATGAAAAAATAAGTAATGAGATGTTGCTGAAAGTATTGTCAGTTGATTCTTTCCTCTACCAAAAGGAAAAATAGACATTCAAATTTATCAGTTTTCATATGCTGTGCATGAAAGTGATTGGGATAATTTACGTTCACACTTAATTTGATAGACAGTGAATAGATGGATAGTGAATTCAACTTTTTATCGCTAGCCATCTGTATCCGAAAGCAAGAGCATTAGGAGCATGGCAAATGACTCAGTTTTGGAATGCAGTCATAATTCAATAGAAAGGTAAACACGTGGAAAATATCTGATAGCTGACCATAAGTTTGTGGATGTATTGGGATTGCAATGAATAGGGACTATTGAATTCCATTGAATTATTTATGGAACTCCAGGACATAAGATTTCTGTCATTCTGTTGACTGTGTTGTAATTAGAATAACTCTGGCATCAACTTCAAGTTGCATACAAACCAAAAATAAATAAGATCAATCATAAGATCATGATATTGAGCGAAAGAGCTAAAGTATGATGAGTTCCTAATATATGGAGAAAAAAAAAAAAAAGGATAAATAAAGCTTCAGCTGCTCTGTTAAGACAGAATGTTGAAGGTGTTGGAATTTTTCACTGACACAATGGTACAGATTTCATAAAATATTTAAATATTTTATGTCTCTTTCTTGTAAATCTAACATGGAATCTTCAGTGACTATTCTGGACAAATTTACACATTTGTCAGTGCCTCTGAGCCTTAATACCTAAGCCTCTAACTCATAAAAGTTAAAAGCTGTCTGTGTTCTCAGACGCATCTTCATAAACAGCAGTAATCTGTTATAGCCTGTTGGAACATACTCTGTAACTAAGGGTAGAATTTTTCCCCAGCACATATAGTTAAAGTATTCTTCCATTATCTTTTTAATTTTTGAATGAAGTTTCTGAGTTTCTTTAAGTGTAGAAAATAATCTGGTAGAAAGTTTTGTTAATCCATACCTCTGGCCTTGAGAATTTGAATGGATTTTCCACCCCTCTTAAGTAGTCATCCTTTTCCTACAACTGTTCTCTGTGTTTTTCAGGATTACTTAGTGTCAGCAGATTTCCACTCTTTTGATTTGCTTTCCTAAGTAGAACTTCTAGTAGAAATAAATTACTCTATAACTAATTCAGCTTGCATATTTTATCAGCATTCTTTCCATCATTTGTTTTCTTTGCATTTATTCTAATCTAGCCAGTTAGAAATAATACAGTGATTTAATATCTATCATGTGCAGCATTGTTTGTGCCACCGAAAGGTAATGTCTGTCTGAATATGGAAGCAGGATGAGACCTTGGGGTAGTTGCTTTATGCTTGATTTTATCTAAGGTCATTCTTCACAAACCTCAAAAAAATACCTCTTAAAAAAAAAAAAAAAGCTTTGAGGCCTTAAAGGGAGATTTTTCAGAAGCGCTTTACTTTGCACCGGTTCCAGTTAGAGACCCCAGTGACATGATGCAGTATGGTATGGCCGTGCTGTGAGTACTTACTTATATGAACTCAATATTTTTGTACGCATAATGAACATCTGGTGACAAGACGCTTAGAGCAACAACAACAAAAAAGAAAGGGGGGAAAAGAAGAGGAGAAGGAAAAGCAAAAGGCAGTAAAATCTTTTGCATGCCTGCTACTTTTATGGCTTAGAATATTTTTCCTTCAATCAGTGCATCTAGGGAAAGTTTTTTGATGTAACAATCAATTTTTAACAAGGAAAAAAGTCTGAACTCATAAATATTGTATGTATTAATTGTGAAGCTTAATGGAACATTTTGTGTTTCTGAACAACTCGTTTACATAATTAAAATCTCCTTTGATCTGTGAGTAAATGATTTAATCTTAATGCTCATTAGGCTAAATGGGTCTTCTATTCAATTGTATCAAGATGGTATGGAAAATTCTCAGACCTTTAGGAAATATTTGTTAGTTGTTAGGTAAACACAGAAACCTATCTGTAAACAGATATCTTTTATCTCTACAAAATAATCTTAGTCTAAAACTAATACAAATTGAATTTTGGGGTTCCCCCCACCCCTTTTATTTGACATGTTGGTTTCAAGAGCAGTTCACTGAAATATGGGGGGGAAGGGGTGTTCAATTTCTATTCATTAACTACTTCACTACAAAAACAATTAGTCCATGAAAATAAAACATGAAATAAAAAATGTAGGATAGGTGTACCTCCAACTGAAATATGAATTTGTACAACTATAGATCACTTAAGGGAGACGAGTATTTTCTTGTGGGTCTCACTCAGAAATCCCTCTGGATATGGCAAAGCTCAGGAACATCTGGGAAACATGCGACAAGGTTTTCATCTTTTTAGGATTCATGTAACAACAGTAATACCATGTAATACCATGACAATATCTATTTGCGAAAGGATATCACCTTCGATAGGTTCGAGATGGACAGGATCCTTTATTCCATTTTTTTCTTAAATGATAAGTAAGAAAGCTTTTAACATAAGGTGCTGCAAAGCTAGCATGTAACACCAGGCAAAGTTGATAAGCTTGTCTAACAAACCTGTTCCCTTAGGTCCTGATCCAAACAAAGCAAGCTTACAAACTGGACATCAGTGTCACAATGTTCATGTTTACTCAATAATTCCAAACCAAATAATTTCTTTTCAAAATAATCTTTTTTTTCATTATCCCATCTGTATTTTTTAAAGCCACTTTTCATTCCCATGGGGAGCTTTTTTCTTTTTAAAAAAGGTAAGAATTTTAATTAGCTCAGGTGGTGTGATAAACACAAACATCTGTGTCCCTTTATTAAAGGCTGTTCTCAGTCCCTTCCCTCTCTCAAGAACAAATGTATAGCACAAAAACACCCCAGAGTCACCTTGCAGAGAACTGAAGTGACTGGTGTCCATAACCACTGTCACACTGTGTCAGACCAGCCTTTCTTTACAGCACTGGACCATAAAGGATGTCTCAGAATATTATAAAAAGCAAAGCAAGCACGCAGACACTCCTGCCTTTTCCCCAGAGACACTTCTAGCAATCTGCAGTTTAGGGACATCTTGAGCCAGAAGGTTGTATCCATATTTAATTTCTCTTGAAAGTGTTATCTTCCATGAAGTAATCCATGGAAGACACATTAATTGTGCTGTTACACAGATGCAAAAGCAGTTAGGATGAAATACACTCTTGGACTCTATATTTAAATATTGAAAATGAATATTTGCTTAATATTTCCTGTGTATAATTTTTCTAATTTTCCTCTAGTATGGTTTCAGCTGTTGCATTTGTTTCATTTATTAAAAAAAAAAAAAAAATAGTCAGAGCTTCATATGAAAGTTACATTTATAACACTCTAGCCTTAAATTACAATTGCCTGTGTCTGAAGGTCACCTTATATCAATGCAGAATTTTGTTTTTATGATGCTAACTCTCAGGCTTGAAGAAAAAACCCCCAAATCTGTCCTGTTTATAACATTCAGTCAATTGAACTGTTACTGATCTGAGTTCCACTAAACAGCATTTAATTTGGATTATTTTATACTGAAATTTGAGAATATTTACTGTATTTTAATTCTAGAAAGTGTGGCATAATATTTTAGAGCAGTATTATCTCATTAGAATGCTTTCATTTTTAAAAAAAATATCGACTACAATTCAGTCTATATATAAGCAAAATACCCATGACTGCAGTGGAACTTCTACTAACATAAATAATGAAGGCTCACGTTTAAAGTGTAAAGTTTTTTTTAATCAAAACAAAAATTATCTTTCTGATATCAGTTTCAGCTGAAGGAAACAGTTTTCTGGCTGTGCTGAGTGTTGAGAATTTACATAGCAAAGTGCAAACATCCAAGAAAACACATCTCTGCTCTCAAAAGGATTGGTCTAATATATGTGCAAACAGGGTATGAAACGTAGATCTGCCGTGGTTTGGTTTGGCATTGTGAGGATGCTGCGTAACATTTCCAGAATCACCTAAGGGATTTGGGCTCCTAAGTACTCAGTTTAGAAAAGAGAACCAGCAATCTGTAGCGATGGGCTGCAACAGTCAGTACTGCTTTGTATCTGACAGAAGTTAATGCTATTGTAGCTATTACTTTTAAATTTGAAACAGACAAAGTTATTTTAATGTGGAAAAGAGATGTGAAAGATTTTTTTTTCTCTTTCATGTTTCTACAGCTTGAATTAAGCATTTCCTGTCTCACTCATTTTAACTACTGATAATAATGTGAAAAAATTGCATGAACATCCCTTAAGTCACTGTGTGGACTATGGGGTGGATTTCTTATTTCAGACATATAAATACAAAATTAACCACAAAATAGAGATTAAGTACATTTCTTCCAAGTTACTGCCTATGATTTATGAGCATGGGTTCATAATAAAACAATAAAATAAACATTTAACTTCGGGAACAAAACTAAAGAATTTGAACTCTATTAGGCTGATTTAAGTTTTAAAAAGGCTTTTCAGCAATATTCTGATCAGTTCTTAATCTCTGTGTAAATGAGCAGTGTACAGGGTTTTTCACAATTATCTTTGGTCAGAGTATTTTGTAACAAGACATCTGCTATGATGACATGTTTTTGAGTAGGACATTGGAGTTTAGATTTCTTCCCATACATGTGTATATTTTGCAATCTCTATCTCAGATGTCAAGTTACAGCACATCTCCCATAAAACAAGCCTGTTATTGCTGTGAAAACACTACAGAATTAGCACACAAACATTTACAATCAGCCTATTGAAACATTGTCTTCAAGCACTTTGTGGAGAAATTATTTTTGTGCTTGTGCTGAAGTCTTATGACAAAATTGAAATATGCTTAAGACCTTACATGCGTGATAAGTGGTGAATTTTAGTAATGCTGTATTAAAACAGTATCAGTATCACTTTTAGCAACTTATTTTAAAATTATTTTCCTTCCTTTAGTCTCAATGAGAAGTTGTCCATGGCTTAAAATTAAAGGCACTTGGCAAATTATTGTGATTGAAGTTCATTCAATGCACATAGCATAGATGTTCATGGAGCATACAGGAAGATGTGTTTCAGAAATATATTTAGACTAAAAATACATTTAAAATATCAGCTTGAACTATCAGTTAGTAAATCTGTAATGAATTTAAGTATTTTCACTATATTATTGATTTTTAGTTACCTAAATTCCTTGACTAGCTGTACTATGTGATAGATGGTTATCAGAATAATTGCTTTCTTTATTGAAAATCACATGAAAAATATGCATGCATGTTGTTTCTGTACACCAGATGTTGGATTTGATTCCTTAGATAGACGAAGAGCAGACAGAAGTTTTCATTTCTGAACCACTGTCTTTTGACCAAGCTAGAGAGACACAAGTAGTTTAAAGAAAAAAAAAAAACAACAACCAAACATGCAAATTACTACATTTCTAACAGCAAAAGAAAGGACAACTGGAGAAAAGCAGCCAGTTTTGCAAAAAATAGCTGAATATTTCTGCATTTATAAAAAGAATATGTAAGAACAGTAAAATATATCTTGATATAAAAGAATAGATAGAAGTTAAGAAACTGAGCTACTTCAGAGTATATAGTCAGAGTGCCTTGCATGTGAGATTCAGGGTCCAAGATGTTCTATGCCAAATTAGAGGAATTCTTGCAATGAAATGCTAACTTTCTAAAACATTGGGGCTAAACTGTTTTGCACAGGGAAAATATTTTTACAGGCAAATATGAACAAATACAATTTTTGTGCTATTTTATAAGCAGTCTTGTGAATACTTGATCTTTGGAGGTCTAAGGCAAGGGGTTTTTCCCTGCAGAGCAGAAAAACAAAGTGGCCCTTTATGTAAGAGCTCCTTCATTCAGGAGGAAACTAAATATCACAGGGAAGAGTGTCGGTAAGTTGGCTAGTAGTCGCGGTAAAAATAGTAAAGGTAGCAGTGAAATATCTTTTATCTGCCTTCACAACCAGTGTTCAGAGAGGTTGAAACGCATTTACTTAGCTAAAAATAATCTCGGCATCATCACTGCTTATCACTAAAATTTCTGATTTCCCTCAAGATGTTCTTATTTCAGCACAGGTTTGTTATTGGCAACTGAACCTCACATTATGCTAAGGTACATTTCAAGATTAGGCCAATGTTCGTAATGAGACTAAAGCAAGCCAGACTGATACTTCTCCAGAATATTTTCCCACCTGTCACCAGTTTTCCCTCCGAATGTTACCGAGACATTTGCCTTTTTTGATAAACTTTGATGGGTGTCTCTTCCATTAACTTGATCAGGTTCTTCAATAGACCGTGTGAAGTTGGTTTACTCCAATTGTGAGATTTTAGCATGTAACAGTACAGTGTAACGTACAAGCTGGTCATGCCACTGTACCTCACAAGTGGACACCTCAGCAGCACAGCCATTCCCACAGGGAAAGCACAGCCTGGCTCCAGTGTTCCTGATGGCTACGCTTTGTGTAGAATGACTCTAAGAGGTTGCTGACTGTGTCTGCTTTAGATTGTACCAAGATCAAATTTTCATAGCAGTATTCTAAAAATGCAATGCCAGGCTTATTTTTCTAACATAGCATTAGAATTTTTCATCATATTACATTTTGTTATTTGCATTAAAGTGTAAATTCTGATTAATGATACAAGTATTCTAATTGCTAAAATTGAATCTAATATTTCTTGAAAGAGCTAAAGCACAATGAAATTGCTCAGATTCAAGCTACTACCAAAAGACCATTGTAATTTTATATTTGGAAATATTACTTTCCAGTTATTATTTACATGATTTTTTTTACATAACTTTTTAATGGTAAATTTTGGACTGAAGTTGTGGAGCAGGTGATCTGTAGAGCAACTGGTAAATATAAGAGAATGAATGTTTTAACTTGGTACTCACTGTTCCTCAAGTATGTTGGAGATCTAACAAGACACTGAGATGCTCGTACCTCGGTAGACCTGTGTAAGTCACCTGCTATACTGGTGTCCTGCTAGGTCATCTGATAGCCAGAGAAAGCCTTTAAACTGGATCCTGAAGTCATGCAAATTCTCAACTATTCCTACGCTATATCCTTTCGTGCTTGCATCCTACAATGGTTGGCCTTCCATCGGGCCACTCGTCCCTCATTTCCCTTCAACCACTTCTAGAAGCTTACTTTGGCAAGATAGAAAATGGCCTTTTTAATAGTATTTTAAGGTTTCTAACTCTCACTTCAGAATTAAAAATAACATTTTGAAGTAATTTGATGGCTCCTAATGTATTACAATTAGTGATCAAATTGTGCTGGTATATTACATTGTTGGCCAGCTCTCTGTCTCTGGTAAACAGCTCAGTAATTAGGGTTTCATGGTTCTCAAGAAGTCCAAGATGTTACTTACACATTTTGAGGCTGATGTTTCTTCCTTTGGTTATAAACCTCTGTGAAAGGGAAGTGTGGCATTACAGGTAGAAAACTGCAACAGAACATGAAATCAAATTTCCAAAGACTGCAGAGTCCAGTGCCAAGCCCTGACTCAAGGACAGGAGGCCTTCACTCCCGGCTTTGAGGTGAAACCACAGGCTGTCTTGTGATCCAATTATTCATTATAAACTATGTTTAGAAGTTGTTGGATGCGCAGACTACAATTTTATGAACACTGAAACTTTCTCTATGGGCTAATATTTCAAAGCTGATCAAATATAGATGTAAAGATTTTCTTTTATTATTTCATAAGCTGCATTTTAGTCTAGAGACTGTAGTATTTCTGTAGTTTCATTAATGAAAAGAATATTTTTTTCTTTGCATTTGTTTTTCATATTACTACAGCAAAATGTCATGTCTGAAGGTCCTTAAACACCCATATATTAGAATTTCAGTCTCTCGTCTTTTTCAAAGTAACAAGGACACCAAGAAAAATTTGAAGGTAACATTTTTCCTGAAATGGAACCGCCTAATTTTCTAAAGCATAGCACACTATTAAATGAACTTGCAATATTTTGGGGATATTATGATAAAATATGAACTACTTTAGATAAATTACTGACACATCAACAACTGATATGCTGAATTTCAGATTACTTTTGAATATACAACTATTTTTAACCCATAAAGGCAGGGATTATGATGGATAAATAGCTTTAGTTGACACTGTATCATCATAGGTTGCTCCTATTACCTCATCTAATAATTCATTCTTTTACAAATGACACCTCAGACTACATGTATGTATACCTGCCTATCATTCAACCTGACCACCAAGGTTCATTTCTCATGTATGGATGAAAAGACAGGAATTAGATTACAGAATTGTAGTATCTAGGAAGTGGTTTACTAATATGAGAACCTTGTAAAAGTAGCTGTCTGGTAAAAGTAGCAATGAGAATTCACAGAATAGATAATGGGTGATAATTTTCCACAAATGAATGGAAATATCCTGAGAAACTTCAGGAACAGACTGAAAGAAAACTAGGTATTTTGCAGTTTTGTAGTAAAATTAAATTAACTGAATGTTTTCAGCTCATAGTGGATGTTTTAAAACATGTGACAGATCAAAGGTATAATGTTCAAGTGTTTGTTTTTAATATGAAACCAATATATTTGTAATCACTTCCTTTTGGTATTTTAATTTATTTTTTTTTTTTAAGTTTAGTCGTGGCAACACCATGTATTTTCCAAGCAAGTTTACGAGGGTGTTCTCTGCTGTTGGTCCTGCATAGGGCGAGAATCCTGGAAACATACTCGGCACATGCAAAGTGCAGGCTGTATCTGTTACACTGGTCAAAAGCTAGTGCTGTTTGTAATGACAAAGAAAGCCTGTCCCTTTGATGTTGGAATACCTACTGGTTTAGTCCAATCAACGTGTTCCACACAGGCACTTTGTGTAACACAGCTGTCAGCGGTGGCAGACAGATGAATCACCCTGACACTTCCACTTTACTACAGCACCTAAATCAAATGCATCTGTAAGGGTATGCTATAAACTATGCGTCACTTCCTTGGGAGAGATGGAGAGTGAGTGATGCAGATGACACTGACATTTCCTTCAGAAGAAAAAGTAACCCAGGCAGACAATGTTTAAACCAACATGCGGATGCGACTTTACTGAAGTTTTGTTGTGGATTGCTCCCAGGATGCCTGGCTGCTGGATGGCTGTACTCCTCCAGAAACTATCGGCCGCATTTCTCTTTCTCCTCTTTTGACTCATCTTAATGATTAAATAAGACTTCATTATAATGGCTAATCTGTAAATTAACTCAATTCAATACCTACCATTTTACTTAAATCAAAAAAAGGAGCAAAGGGGAAGAACGCCAATATTTTAACAGGCATGGAGCAACAAAATTTCATAAATAAATGACCCATCAGTACATAACAAATCCCTACAGAATACATCCTCTTGTGCAGCTTTACAATTTAAATAATTGACTAAAAGAGCATTCCTAAAATAAAACAACCTAGCTTGGAGGATTCTAGAAGCAGAGATTGAATAAAAATAAAATTTGACTATAAGCCACTTGATTTAATAAGCAGATCTCTATTCAGACAGGAATCACAGACACATTGAATCCTAGTCTAGCTTCATAGACTGAAATTAAGTGTGTGCAAGTTAGTATAGTACAGGACATATTTCTTTTAGCTGTGACATTTTAGTGTTAGGATCTGTATGGGGAAACATTTATATCAAATATGTGTTGAACTGGTTTAAAGCCATGAAAGTTGTCTCTTCTAAAGCAAAAATATTTTGTCATTTGGAGTTCTACTGATTCTGTTTAGGGAAATCTTTTTACAGGAAATGAGATAGACTACAATTTTCTTTTTAATTTATATTAGCCAGTGGGGAGTGACTTCTTTTGTACTTGTCGAATGATTGAAAGAAACACATTACTATTCACCTAGATTCAAAGGAGCCTTTACATGATAAAAAATGAAACACCTTTCAAAATAGAAATTTTGAAGGTTTTCAGTTGTGACAAAAGTTATCTACAGATATTCTGTAGGAAATCTGAATATTTAAAGAATCTAAGTGTTATGTTTTATTTCATTGGAATTCTCCAGGATCAGGCTATAATTCTTTTTTTCTAGTGTTTTGTCCCTAGAACAGAACAAAATTAGAACCATCTATGCAAAAGAAGAGAATATACTGTTCCCTAATCATCTTTTAACAGAGTAGACCTAGGAAATTTTGACTGTATCAGAAAACTTTAAAAGCCTACAGTTCATTCCTGAGGGAAAATCATGCTGTCTGATAGCTCATGAGGAAAACCTATGTAATATGTTCATGGTAAATGTTTAATTGAAACGCAAATAAGATAGGAACTATTTTCCTTGACTTTATAATTTGATACTGTTTCCATTGTAAAAGGCATTTAGCTACAAGGAATAATACTGCAAAATTAGTATAGCACTCAAAATATTGAACATATTATCAATTCTTATTATATGCTGTAGCATTTTTCACCTCTTAGTAAGGGTCTGTTAAAGAGAAGGAATTATTGGTTGTCATAGTAGTTTATGTAAAGAGAGTGTGCTTCCTTTGAAAAGTGGTTAAGGTACAGTTTAAAGGTCTTGTATTGATTTAAAGGTTTTGCACTTACCACTAATGGCTGCTACCGAGGTGTGCTCACTTCAGTGCTGTGTCTTGGCATGTTCATCACAGCACAAAGCCCGTGGGTCCAGGTTTGAACTTAGCCAGCTAACCACGATGAGCAGACACAAAAATTACTGAGAATAAGTCCACAACCAAGGTGAGGCACAGCAAGTAGGGTAGAGTGGGGGTTAGAAGGTTTTATTTTATCTCTGCATTGATTAAGACTTTTCATCAATGTTATTGACCTGGCAGTAGGTATAGTCTCTTTTTACCGTATAGTCTCTTTTTAGTTCGTGGAGGTCACACAAAGAAGAAAAGTCAGCTTCACAGGTGCATGTTATTAGACACACAAAGCACTTGTTAACAGAAAATATGAGATAGCTCACATTTATCAAAATTATCCCTGACATTTCCTTTTGCTCAGCTGAAAACAATATTGAAACTCCCAGAGCAACGTGTAAGGGGGTGGGGGAGAAAACATCCTCTTTTTTCTTTTTTTTTTTTTTTTTTTCCCCTAAAGGACATCCAAAGCAATATGTGGTGAATAAGCAGCATTTCTGGTAAGCACCAGAGTTGTCCAATGAGCCATGTTTCATATGTGTTTATTAAAATAAAGTGGATTTTTACATTTTCTCTATATGTTCCTAATATACTGATAGCTAGGGACTGTCGTACCTCTGAAAATATGACAATGATAATCCCGATGGACAATCCTGGAAGCTACCGTTCTGTTATTCATAGAGTAGACGTCATGCCATAGGCAAGGGAAATAGAAACTTGGTCATTATTCTCCCATCTGTGGGTGCCAGCCTTGTGGCAAAAGAGGCTACTTCTAGGTATCAACAACTCAACTCCAGTCAATTAGTGATCCATGGACTAAGACTGCAAATAAAGGCACATTTTAGCAACAGTCACAGTGATCATTTTTTCTGTTAATTATTTAATGAAAACTCTGTCTGAAAGAGACTTTCTTCCTCTCTTGAGACTGCTATTGTGATGCTAATAAGTATCTGTATGGACTTTTTGTGCACTAATTATATGCTGTCACTACAAAATTTAACTTGGATAGCTCATTCTCAAAATTGTGTATCAATAAATAAAATATAGTACCTAAAACAAAAGAAGGGAAACCCAGAGAAGACTAGCTTTAAAAAGAAGTCATTTAGTAATTGCTTGATATATTAAGGTTAATAAATCTGCTTAATTGTCACATTTGCCTTTAATAATTTATATCAACATTTGGTGTGGGCAGATATGCTGAATATTTTTATGTTGCAATAATCCTGGCAAGTGGCACTTTGAACATTTTAAGAAACAATTAGTTGCAAGTCTTGTCTGTTTTTACACATTTCTGGTAGTAACTGAACAAACACAGGTGAGAAAATTTTACAGAAGCCAATAGGCAGCACAGAGCTTAAATCCAGTGAAATTCTTCCAGGATAGTCATTGCAGTAATAAGGAAGATGAGTTAATAATATGACAGGTTGTGTATGTTGCTATGGCAAAGTAACTCAAACATCTGAACATGTCACCAACACAAACTGTTAATCTGGAGAACTTTACCACCTGTAGGCTTCAAGCTTTCTGGCAACCCAGGTCCGTGGTGCTGAGAAAAGCTTCTCCATCTGACACCAGTGTATCTTTTTAAGCTGGTTGCCCTGTTATACCTAAATCTCTTTGCATTCTCTTCCCATCTCATGCTCTCTCACAACCACAGTGTAGATATTTTTTTTTTATGTTTACATATCATTTAACATAAAGTAAATGCAATACTTTAAAAATAGTGATTTGTTTATCACGGGTTTACTTGAAACCTGTTTTGAATGATTTGTACGTTCATGCTGGCCTACTGAAACTCATGGCTCTTCTGCTAAATGGCCTGACTCTTCTCCTGCTGCTCCCCGCCTCCTCCACTTCACTTTACATCTTAATGGCGTACATCTGTTACTGGACAGATTGCACAAGATGAACATAAGGCACTCTTTTCCAGGGTCAGCTAAATTGCCAAGCTAGGTCCACTTAGGCTATTGAAATGTATGTTCAAAATTCCAGAAATTCTACTAATGACAGATATCTCTGTCATATTATGCTGCATAATAATTATACTTAAGCAGGCCTGTGTGAGGTCAGGACAAAAACATTGTCTCGGCGTCAGCTATATATTTGTGTGCATTAGTAATATCTGTAATAATATCAAAGGATTTTTTTTTCTTGTGATCTCAAAAATGGAGTTTTTTAAATTTTCATATTCAAATTTGCTTTAGAATAACACATGTGAAGTTTTGGGAGTTTGGAAACGGTAATTGTGATTGGGGGATATATGTTTTACAGTATTTTCTAAAATGTTTTGGCCATGTTTAGAAAACCTCAACAGTTATGAACAATTAGAAAAAGATACAACAAAGCTTGGGGTGCCTCTTGACCCATGTTGTTGCTTTGTATACATGTGTTTCCTAGGATGTTTTTTTTTAATATTTTTTTTTTTACTGTGGGATTAGGGGATAGTCACAAGACACTGATTCGTCTCAATTCTGTACACTTTGGAGTCGGACAAGGAACTGTCACAACACATGGCTTTCAAATGAGTTGATTGTAGACATATTGTCTGTCAGTCAAAACTACAATATTGTAATTAGAGCAGGCCCTGTCTCTCCATACGTGCTTCAGATGGCAATGAAATAACCTCCCAAGTGAGTTATGTGGATGCTACAGTTCACAACATAATAGTATGCTACAGTGTTGATCAAAGTTTATATCCTACTATACTGTAAATTTTAACTCATTCACAACTGAAATTACTGAAAAAAAATCATATTTTATTCTGTCATTCTTGGAAAGTCTTCATATTTTGGAAAGCTAAGAAATCACAGGTATAATATTTCTCAGTAAAAAAGTATCAGATTCATGTCCCTGTGTTGGAACAGCCTGAGATGCTGAAGCAAGCAAAGCCAGCCCCTTCTATTTGTCTGGGGATCCTGCGACTGACTTAGTAGGTCACTCTACATTAAATGGGGTTTGTTATCGGTGCTGGTGAAAAACGAGGTTTTGTACTATAGCTGCTAGAGGTCCAGAGGTGTAAAGCTTAACACAGATCTATTCCAAACACAGACCAGTGGGCAGGGAAACTCAGAACTGTTGATGGACTACAACAAATATTTAGGAGAAAAGTAATGTGTGACTGCTCCAGAAAAGCAGCTATCTTTGGGGAAGAGAGAAAATTCTGCTGGCATGAAATGAAGCTCCCTGAGGCTTGTTTAGAGATGTTACCTGGTTTATTCATTGTTGGCTGATTTGTTACGAGTGTCCAAACACTCCCGTATGTCGATGTCAGCAGAGGCCCCGAGGTGTGTTTGCCGTGCGCGGGCTGCTGCAGCCCCAGTCACGGTGGGATGCTCCAACTGGACAGAGGCGGCACCTTCCCTGGGCTGCCGTAGGCTTCCCACGAGCAGCAAAGTTGTGCGCGGGACAGGGTGAGCACAGCGTGCACCTGGCAAGGGGGAGAAGGCACGGGCAGGCTTCAGTGCGACACAGCGGTCTTGTGCATGGTGCTGCAGCACGAGCGCAGACTCGCTTCCAGATTCTGCCTGACTCTGGGTCCTGCGACAAGGCTGATGGAAGGAAGATGTTTAGTTTAAATAAGGGTACCTTACTTAAATAACTGATATCTGACCAATAGAAGTGAGATTAAAACAGTAGCATTATAGTAGTAGAGCTGATGCTGGTGATGTCCTTGTTCATTTGCATGAAACTTACAGAATAAATGCTTGGGTTGAATATTGACTGGATCTTGTATTCACTTGGTAAAGAGCCAGTGGGAAGCCAAGGAGTTCCAAAAAACACACACAAAATAAAATCATAAGCTTGTCAAATTGCAACGGACTTTTTTTTAAAAAAAAAAGAGCAAGGGAGGAACACAGGAGAATTGAGTTACAATTCAGACTGGGCACTTATTGGGATATGTTAACTTCACCATTGCTGTGAGGATCCGGTGTGCGTGTCGTGGACACAGTTAGTGGCATTGCTGATGAATCAGTCTTTTGGTTTGATTTACAGAAAAGTTATTTGAAAAGTAGCACCATATGGAATGATGCTCTATTTGTAATTCTAAAAGTTAACCATTCGGTCTCCTGTAAATAGTGGGTCTTGTCAAGGATTTCTCAAGTGATGTGCAGCACAGAAAATACCCACTCTTCTTTTTCTACTACAAATAATTTTACACAAGTCAGCCCTGGGTTTACTAGCAGAGGACATAAGAGAGCCGGGAGGTACCGAGGAGAGAAAAGCTGTCTGTCTGTTGTCAGCACAGCTGGCCCCTTACAGACTGTGCCCCCAGCACAACTCCATCACCATCTGACCAGGGCTGCACCCACCCCTGCAAGCCAGGGCATTATTAGTACATTTTTTTGAAATACCTACACGTTGCTTATGCTTCAGTAGTACCAGGTTCTGCATTTCTATAGTCATTAATAACGACTGAAACCTTCATTTAATAGCCCTGTAAAAAAAAATCCCTTTTTCTCTGTTTCCTATAGTAGGGCAGAGCTAGGGCAAGGCCTTTATCAAACACTGCAAGGGAAAGAAAATTCTGTTTTCTTCATAAATGAAGGCAGTATTTTCAAAGGGGATTTTAGGCAATCAATAATTTTCTTTTTCTGATATTTTTAAAAACAGAAAAAACCACCTTAGGGGCTTCTTGGTTTTATTATAATATATTTATTAAAGTTAAGATGTTAAGGTTTTTCTTGGCCTGATAATTGACTTGGAAATCCAGCTTCTAGTATTTTTTTCTTGGTAAGAAAAATCCTTGGCCATTTTTAGTCATTAGTAATAAATACACGAATAGGTGTTCTTTAGCCTTGCACTTACAAAACCATGTCATCCCTGATACTCTACAAGTATGTTCAAAGTCAGCAAATAAACCTGCATACTCCTCCAGTATGCTGTGGTAGTGAAGCAGGTGGTGGATGGTGATGAGAAAACCTCCATCCTAGCAAAACAACAAGCTTCCATATTTGTTTTGTATAGGTGTCTGCCCATGTGCTTTAATGTATTTAGCCATCTAAAAATGTGATTTCACACTAAAGAATGAAACACTGTCTCCCAAGGCTAGCTCAGTGTGTCTGTGTCCACAGCAAAAAGCATCTGCTGCTGAATTTCATATTAACTTCTGATCCCTCTTAAGTGGTAATTTACTCTTGAAGCGATAAGAACCAGTTTTGGCTGTTATCAGTTGTCCTAATTGTTCCAGCCTAGTGGAGGACTAAGTTTCTGTGCCTGTTCAAGCTGCCTCTTTTACTGCTTTGCCAGGATTAACCCCTGGTAATTCCCTACCAGCACAGCCAGAGGAGGTCAGAAATAGCGCAGACACTGCCATTGATACTAGAACAGACGCTGCTCTTCGCAAAGGCATTTTCCTGTTCTTTTCAGTGTTGCCAAAGAGCCGGTTGTTTTTCTTTCCCTCAGCAATACACTTCACAAGGCTGCCCACCATGTCTGCTTTTTGTTTTGTTGTCTCATTTCTCATGGAGCTTAAAATTACCACCAGTAATACCATCGCAGTGCAGAAAATGCTCATACACACACCCTGGTAGTGTGACTCCGTTACCACCCAGGGACAACGTTCATTATTTTATTAGTAATCCTGAGAGTAGAAATTGAGGTGGGCAGGAAAAAATCCCTATGAATTTGTTAGAGGAAAAAACTTCTGTCATCAATTATGTAATAAAAATAGAATATTTGTACGTTTCTCTCCTAAATTCATTTAGGCTTTAGAGTTTGTGGCTTGCTTGAAAGCACTTCCTTCAATGCAGTCCTAGGCTATCCATTAACTCTTGTTCAGGGTCAAAATGCAGGGGTATTTATCAATCTCTGCATAGAAATTAGTATCACCTTGCTTCAATTTTAAAGTTGAAAAGAATTTAACTATTTTTTGATATACCTTTTTTCTTGCACAGCTATTTTTTCAGCTCTTTCCAGTTGGGCTTTATGTGATGGTTTTAGACATAACAGCTTAAGTTAGAGTTGCCTTTCTTCAAGGATTTGAAAATGTGCACAGATCCTGATCAACATAAATTAGCATGGCTATGCCTTCTGTTATCAGTTATTTCAACTATATGAAACAATCTGTTTCTGGTTTAATATAAAATAAGATGGTGTACACGTTTACAATACATATCACTACCAGACATAAGCATGAATACCTGTTGAAGGGTCCTGTGAGTAAAGACAGCCTGTTAAGGATCTTTTTATGCATGAGAGGAACGTCCACATAGTCACTGTGTTTTTCAGGGATTACTGGTTTGGAATACAAAACAATATTTCTGCATTGTGACATAGCCTTTTTTTTTCCTTTTCTTTTTTTTTTTAAGGTTTTTCTTTTTTTTTTCTCCTGAGGGGAAAAAGGTTGAAGTGGTGATACAATGTTGTTATAATCCACAGGAATTTTGACAATAATTCAAGGGATTCATGATAAGGCTTCCACTGGAATCAACACAAATGAAAAGGTAGCAGCCAAGAAGTGTGTACGTGGCTACATTGGTATTCTTTGTCCCTTTTCTTTATAGAAGTCTTGGGAAAGGAGGTTGCTGCCACTATTATTAATCTTTATCTTGTGTTGGCACTTAGCTATCAGAACGCCTCTGACATTTGATGGGGTCTGGAACAAATTCTTTTGTTGTAATAGGATTTTTATGTCTCTGACTAGTCAAGGAAAGAAAGAAGGAATTTTGTGAGCACAGAGTAAATATAAAACAGAACTTTTATTTTTCTCCAAACTTTATTTTGCTTTTATTTTTGCTTTATAGCTAAAGGATGTCAGCAGCTCAGAGCATGCCTTTCCATCAATATTCTTTGCTTATTGTTTGAAATCTTTACTTCTACCCATGATTCAGAGTTGTTACTCCATGAGGTAGTGTGTCACTGCTCACTGACTGCTTAGCAACTTCAGTGCTAAGAAGTGAGGTGTAGAAGCTGTACTTACCATATCCCCAGATGTAAAGTATACAAATTATGATTCTATTGAGTGCTTATAACATCTGCCCTTAGGATATGTCATTTTGCCTGGTTACTGCCTAGAGAACTGTGCCAGGTCACAGATGGCCACAGACACAGGAAGTAATACTGCTAGATGCAAGGTAGGTGAAGCAGAACGCATGTGTGTTTTGATCACTGATGTGCTTTTATGACTCGTAGTATTGGCTGGGGAATCTTCCAGAGGTACTCTGTCTCTCGCCCCATCTTCTGCTGCAGTGGAGCCAAGGTGGGCCCAGAAAGCCACACAAGGCTTTCTGCTCTCTGGAGGCACTGCCACTACAGGTGGGAACCCTGAAGGATGTGGAAGCAGAGGGAGTACTTCCATTTGCTCCTCCTTTTTCAAACCCACGTGTAGTTAAACACAAGGTGAGGCATCCTGAGGGCCTCACAATAACAGAATGCAAGGCTGGGAGAATGATGGGAAAACGCACATAGCCACAAGATGAAGTGGAAAACATAGGTCCTGTCTTTTGTTGGAGTACGTTAAGCCTTGTGTGGGGAAAGAGGTACAAGTAAGGTGGGCACAAGCTTTGGGAAGTTAGACCTTGTGCGTGCAAGGAAAGCACACAGGTTACCTCTCCTGGATCATGGGCTTTGTACTCAACAGAAACAGCACCTCTCTTCACTAGATAGACTGTTAGGCCGATTGCTGTAAAAGGAGCTATGTTATAAAGTCTTGTAAGACTGATGTACATAATGAGTTAAGGCCCTGCAGGATGGGCCTGAATAGCGGAGGGCGGCAAGAATCCACATAAGCTGCCCCACCAGCCTCTGCTAATGATGGGGAGAACCTCCCCAGACCAGTCTGTAACTGGGCCCATTTCTGGCACATACCGGAGAAATGCAGCATGGAAATCATTGGGTGAGCCCAGAGGAGTAACATTTTGTGGGGAAAATAGCTGGGTATGTAGGACTAAAAACCTGCCGTAGTTACTAGTAGAATAAGGAAAATAAGGGTAGTAGAAGTAAAGGTAGATCATAACTGTATGGTGAGTAGAACAGAATCCTTTCCAGAGTAAAAAAGATACATATTGTTGCTATAATTTGAGTCAGGGCTTGGATTCCTAAACAAAAAGGAGTGTGCAGGGATTTGTATGCTTGCACATTTCTGTCTAGTTGTAAGAGATGATGTTGGCTGTTTGTTAGGTTTTGTTTATTTTTATATTCTATATAGGTGAACTGTTGAGACATGATACTACCTGAACTCTGATGGTAAATGAGTGCACAGAATGATCTTTGTGTTTAATTTTTTTTCATACTCCATTTATTTTTATACCAGGCCCCAGTGGAGGCACCTGGAATATTACAGTTAAAGGGAGCCACAAAAATTTGATTATGTTTAACAAATCATTGCTATGCAGTAACAAGGTAAATTGGGTCCATAGACATAATTTTCCTAGCATTTAGGAAATCTGTTGAGAGAGAAAAACACAAAAGAATAATCTGCAAGGTCTGTAATTTTGATACTTTATAGTAGATGAAGTATGCGAACAGATAAATTATCTTTCAAGACATCAAAGACAAAGGTATTTGTGAGTGGGTAGTGGCTTGGGAAAGAGGTAAGTGATTAGTGGAGTGCTACAGGAGATCCGTATTAGGACCAATTTTGTTCATTTTATAGACCAATGGTCTGGAAAAAAGAAAAGACCACGCAGTCAAGGGATAGAACATGCTTTGGTTTCTGTGTTGCTGGGGAGTGGCAGGCCATAAAAACCAAGAGGTCATGCACCCAAATTCAGAAAGATTTATACAAGATGTACAGAGGGACAAGCAGCTATCATTTTAGTTAAGAGTATGTAAATCATGTGGAAAGAGACTAAGAAAAAGCAAGGAAAATAGGACGGACAAAAAGGCTGACAGAAGGAAGTTGTATCACGACACAGAGTGGTTTAAGGGAAGCATGCAAAATCATTTTAGTAATTTTTAGTGTATATGATTTCTTTTGTTTTAATTTCACTTGTTCAGTGAGGAAGTCAAATATTTAAAAGCATAAGTAAAAATAGATTGAAATATTTTCCTAAAATACAGTTATGTTCAACTTTCAAGCTGATTTAGATAGACAGAGCCTGGGAAGATGGATGAGGAATCCATAAACAGATTTAGGCCCTGTGGCTCGATTGTAATATTGCTTGGAGTCACCAGCCAGAACTAATACAATGGCCGGAGCTCTGTTCTGTTGAACTAGCCGTTCAAGCTACTAAATATCCCGGATTGTTTAAGTCATTGAGAAAGTGCGTATTTTCTTGTAATTGCCCAAACAACAGTAAAATTGTTTCCCTGCCCAAGTCAAGGTGACTCTTTCAAGTCTCTAGGTGCAGAAATTCTTTTCCATGCTGTACAATAAAGGTAAACTTGGCCACCGTAGCGTTTTGTAAGGCATTGCACAGGCAAGGGAAAGTTAAGGATCCATTAATGCTCGTACAAAAGAAAGAAAAGCAGCCTGTATTGTTCACTTCGGAAGGATGAGGGCACTTCAACTGGATCCTGTAACGTTACTCCCAAAGGGTGTCTGCCAAACGTTTGCAGAATGGAAATTGCTTTATAGGTCGCTTTCATAATGAATATTGCATTTTCACTTTTAATTAGGGACTAATCATTTTCAGGGTTTATACTGTTGAGCAATTTATAGTATATATCATATATAAATAATATATAGTTACACGTAACAGATTTGTATACGTGCTGGTACATATGCATTGTTTGTAGGTTATTATTAGTTGGTAACTGTCTAAGGCAATGCTGTAGAGCTGCAGTCGTCCTGCCCGAAGGCAATAGACCCCACTTGTTCTCTGTACATTCACTACGCAGTGTATTTCATGTTCTGGAGCTAACCGAATTCTATATATAATGTAAAAGATGAAAACATACATATGTGACATCTTAGAAATAACTAGAAGGAAGACCGTTAGTAGTTAGGTCAACTGTGGGACCTAATGAGATAAGATTGTGTTACAAAAGAGGAAGGGAAGATTGGCTCTAAAGGTCGCATGTGATGTGAAATACTGGAATATGGACAGCTGTACCGGAAAATCAGTACTGACGGAGACAGTGTAGGGAACAAAAGCAGGAGTGGAGCCCAGTGTCAAGTGGAAAACGCTGGGGGGGCATGAACCATCGCGGCGCAGCTGACACAAACTGCCCATTGATACACTGCAGAGCATCACTGGCGGGGTGGGGCGGGGCAGGG
>JAVJGJ010000034.1:20738536-20759840 GCA_035590215.1 Microhierax caerulescens
GCCCTGCCTATCTCCTGCCAGCCGTGCTCCCCTTGCTCTGTTCTAATGCTTTGTTAAGGAAAAGATAAAATACACCCTGAAAACTTAATTCAATTTATTATTAATTTTGAAATTTCAGTATTCCGTTTACAAAGGGGCTTAAGGAGGTTCCAGTACCCAACGCGCATTTACTTTGTACTTGCACGTTAGAAAAACCGGCAATTGCCAAAAAAGGAAAAATGTCTCTGCGGTACTTTCTTCAATTAACTAACAGAGCCATCATTAGAGAAACATTAAACTTTAAACTTATGACATTTCTTCACTGAAATAACATCATCTACAAAGTACCACTGTAATATTTTGCTTTAATCTATGCAAGAGTTTATTATAACTGAAATTTAATTTAAAAAATAAGCTCTAAGCCAAGTACTCTAGTAAGAAGCTATCATACTACTTGAGGACATAAAATAAAACCAACGTTGTCTGAAGTAAGGACAATTTATACAGAAATCTCCTCTTGACAAGTAATCTCAGCAGTTAACTCCACCGTTTTCCATTTTTATAAGTTTTTCCCCAAAAGCTTTGCTTTTGGTTTAGAAAGAAGTATGTATCTTGAGTAACTAATGGGCAATTTGCTCATTTTAAGCCATTGCTAGCATAGAGTCACGTTCTCTGGTGCCTTAGATTTTTTTCTAATATGTTTAATATTTGCACAATTTGTTCAAAATACTTATTTCCATATAGCCAATCTTTTATTTATAAACTTGAGGTATCTATCGATACCTAGAAAGATTATAGTCTGCTCCTTGTCATAAGAAGATTCAAATACAAAAATTAATCTCGTGCTGTAGACAATATTGGAAAGTTGATCATGAGAATTACTGGTTATGCAGTTCTGTCAACTTTTTTAAATCAGTATGACGAAAAAATGCCTTAATTGTTAACATAGTTAAGGTTTTTAGGAAATGAGAAAATTATTAGCTTGGACTTACTGTACATGACATGTCTCTCATACTGAACAAACAAGAATCCACAGAACTAAACAGGAATAAACGAAGTTGCCATAGTCTGTGAGTTCCAGTGCCAATGTTCAAAACCTCTGCAATTTCCTTCTCTTAATAAGTGTTATTGAATAGACTGGAAATGGAAAGGGCATCTTCATGCAGGTTAGAATGTCACGATGATTCATTTCATCTTTGTCCAAATGAAGGTGCATTTTGGTGTTGGTGATATCTGGCTTCTGAGGCCAATAAATGCTTTTCCTAGTGGACAAATATTTTATGTCGGACTGCGTATTCTCCTTGCGTTGTAGAAATCTGGAGTTATGTAGTATTATCCAAGAAAAACAGAAAAGTATATATTTCCCAAAGAGGCGTGTAAAGTTTTGTAATTGTTTTCATCTTTTATATATATTTTTTTTTTCACCTTTTCAGCACTATAAACTGTGATGGCCTTCTTTCAGCAAAGGTTGAAGGGATCTGATTCATTTTTAAAGTGTTTTATTTCTTATTTCCTATCGGAGCAGGGAATCAAATGGGGCTGTTTTAGGAATATTTTTCCTAGTGGCATTCATTGCCTTTGGACTCCCCCTGAGATGAGTGGGCTTGACGAATTGAAGAATGGGGTCCTAGTTCTGCATGACTGAAGGCAATGAGAATCCTGATTACCCCGATTATGTGTATGAGTGGATTCAGCAGGGATCTCCTGAAGGAGGAAAGTTAAGCTATAGACTGTCTCTATGGCATCTTAAAAATACAGATTTACAGGTATTTCTCAGCTTGACCATCGTGCAATGTCTTCAATATCTGCTTTTAAAAAGGCCTGCACTTTAAGTGAAGTCCTGTGAGTAGGCCTTTGGGAGTGTGAAACAACCTTCCGCAAGTTTCAGGCACAAAGGGATGCCTATCTGTGTCAGTTGTTGCATAGTTCGTGCAGTGCTAGCTGTGGCAATATTAATATGAAATTCTTTTTTTCCTCTCTTTTTTTGTAAGGAGAATCCATTTTACTAGACTATAGGCAAATTTAATTGTAGAAGATTATTCTGAATAATTTACAACACACTGTGACATTTCTATGGAGGAAAGGTATCATCTGCAAGTGATACAGAAATGTGATACAGAAATTCTTTGAGCAAGAAATGTTCTGAGGTTAATAAATACCCAAATAGATACATTTATAATGGATTATCCATGAAAGTGTGAGATATACACTAGGATTTCATGGCAATTCTTTTGAGTTAGATATGTTTTCATTTGTTATTTGAGTAACTTGAGGTGTTATGTATGTAACAAGACAAATGTAATTTGACCTGCTTGTTCCAGTCATTACTGTGTTTATGTGTGCCCATTTAAGTAGTTCAGATTTTGCTCAGTTTTAATATGTACAATGTGTTTTGTTCTAATTTGCTATTATCTCTAACATGCAGATTAATTTTTGTTTGTCCTTTTGCAATAAAGCAGGAAAGTATGTTGACAAATAAAACCTGTGAGCTAAAGCTATACTGTACCGATGTACATAAGTTATCTGGCAAGGTGCATGTGCTGTCTTTCACTGCTATCTTATGAAATGTTGGGCAAAACGTGGTAGGTAGTGATTTCAAGAAAAATCCCAGCAATCTGCATGCCCTGCTTTCACATCCAGCTTCAGCTACCTGCAGCTATGTCATTGGTTTCCCATATATTCCCAGTCCCCCAGATACAAACTAAAACAGGAGTTCAGGAGGTGGAAATGAACTTTGGTTTAAAATCAGTTAGCAGCTCTTTTCTCTGTTGTCTTCGCTACTTCCTTTTTCCCTGTTCTAAATCATAATTTGTGTACTAGGAGGCCAATGCTGTTAAGAGTACTGGTTTAGACATCTTTATTAGCTAGGAAATGCTATTGATTTTGTTTTTCTTTTAAAAGTCTAGCTCCCTGCATTCAGGTTTCTCATTGACAATGAGATCTATATGCTCCGCAGTGTTGCAATGTAAGAGCCTGGCAAAACAATTGTCCTGTAACTGCTGCAAGAACTGTTGAAAAGTAAATATTCATTACAGAGTGAGGCAATACTATTATTCATATTGTAGTCATATGAGGTAATGCAATCTTCTGATTTTGATGAAGACTTATGGAGTCTAAAAATAACTCATCCCCAGTACAGAAAAATATGTGAAAATATACAGTCTATCCCTTAAATCCACAGTATTAAGTTAAATTAATAGAAGAACTTGTACAGTACGTGATTGAATCCATGAAGGATATAGTGTGATATTGTATATTTGCCTAAAAGCTCACTCTGACAGCAAAAACAATGTACCACAGTATGTTTCTTTCTTATCTAATGGAAAGAATAACACACAGAGGCTCAGTTCTTGTAATGAAAACCCCCACATTAATTTTATTTTTTGATGTGTCATTGTAATTCAAGAGATGTTTTTAATCTCAGGATTGCTAGGGCACAATAAACCATTTTAAAAGTATTTGGCAAAGATCCCTGTGCTTAGCAACAGCTCCTTTCATTTAAAACTGTTTTTTGAACCAAGCTATTCAAAGCTTTGTTCCACTTATTAAAATAAAGTATCTTACTTCAAACAAGTATTTCAGAGAATATAATCAAGAGGACAGCATTCAAATACAATGCACAGAAAACATAAAAGGTAGCAGCATGAAAAACTCAAATACTTTCTGTATGTTTCCTTGTTTTTCATTAAGAAATACTGTATAAAAATATACTCGTAGCTTTATTTTTCTTTGTGCCATTATAAGGTATTTAATAATACATTTCTTACCTCGTTCTGAAATCCGTTACTAAATTTAAAGTAAAATTAGCTGTGAAGTGTTTTAGCAAATGAGATATTGCATTAAAGCTGTGTATGTTCTAGTCATCTAGGTGATACAAAACAGCAACAGAGAAGCTAAATATAGAATAATGTCTTCATTTTGCTGCTGGCTTTGCACTCGGATGTGAACTAGAGTGTTAATACATTGCACAGGATAACTGTGAAAACTCCACTTTCCAATGTGGTATACTTGTTCAGCTTCGTTATGTAAGTTACGTTGACAATTTGTTTTAGATTTTTCTGAATATAATTTTCACTTTGTCTTAGTTCTGCTTGATTTTCTTTGCTTTTTGTATCAAAAGCATTGCCAAGATAATGGCCCCAGTAACAATGCAAATGCAGTTTCCTTTCATGAGTGAATAGATATGGCCCATTCTTCGGTGGTTCCTATTTCACCTGCATACCTCAGAAAATAAGGAAGGATGGATGCCTCATGCAAGCATCCTTTCATGCAAAGAGGATCCAAAGTACAATTTAATAGATGCTAGGTGCTTTTTAGAGAGTCCTAAGAGTCCGCAGTCCTTTCTGAAGTTAAGAGAGGTTGAGGTGATTGTTAGAGGGCTGAGCATTAAGAATAAAACTGTTTTGCAGAAGATTTTGTTATTTCAAAATTTTGTTTCATTTAGAAATGAGAATCCCAGACTTGAAAATTCCCAGTGGAGAGAAGTCCCTGGATCTGTAGCTCTGGCCGTAGCTCTGACCTGCTTCCTCAGGCTGGGGCTCCTAGCATTACAACCATGGCCAGCAAACCTACCCTGCCACATGGGTTCACAGGGAACTATCTTGACCATTCTACATGTAACTGGTAAAATTTCCATGTCTCACCAGAGGTTTCAGCATCAGTACCTAGAAAGGAGCTTTGAATAATGGTAAATCTGTTTAGATAATGCTGTATAACTTTTTAAGGATGGCCGTGACTGTAAACATCAGTGCAATTTTTAATCTCACATTGTGTGGGCAGAAAAATGGTTATTTCCAAGATGTTAAAAAGCTGATCTATTCTGTTAAGTTTTTGTATCTTGCATAGATATAGCTTCTTTCTTTTTTTTCTTTTAATTTTACAAACCAAGTTGGGAGCCTTGACATTTATTGGGCCCCCATATTTTTCATTTATATTCTCTCTAGTCTTCACCATCTGTTATGACAGTAAATAAGTTTCAAATAAGCCATATCTTCCTCAGCATGAGTTGCTTTTTCTGCAAAAAAAAAAAATTAAAGTTGCAGTTGGATGTGGTATTTGAAGTCACAGCTTGTCTTCAAATATTTAGTAGCGTATTCCTGTGCCAAGGGATATCAATCTGCCATTTGCCTTGCTTACAGTATAATAAAGATTATCCATTCCCTTCTTTCATAGATATGTCAAGGCTTTTAATTACTATAGTTCAGGAAGTAGCTCTTTCCACAGGCTTTTTCCATTTTGCTTTGACTCGATATGGTTCCTTCTTATATTTATGCACACTAAAATTCCAAAAGGAGGATATAGTGTTTGACTTTGGTGGATGAACTGTCTTCAGTTGCAAGTAAATTCCTTGGCTATAACAACAGCCACTTTTGTTGTTCCAAACTTCATTGGTGGCTGGTTAGTATTTTTGGATGTTGGCACCCAGCCTTAAGAAGTTAGGCAGAGAACTTTTTTTTCCTTATACAATGCATAAGCATGGGGGTAAATTTGAGGAGCCACATATAGTTTGGGTTTTTTGCTTTTTACTTTATGCCATGCAAGTACACTCGAGTGAGACAGGATGTGACTCAGTAGTTAACTTTGTACGAGCATGTCACTTGGCTTTCAGATCTTTTCAAATTTCTCTGTTCCCTTGATTATGAATATTGTGTCCCATGGAGGCATTTTCTTTGTCCTTCAGGTCAGTGGTGTAAAATCACAGGTGGTTTTTATTGGTTGTTTAGTGGGCTGCAACAAATGTTTCCTTAAAACTTTCCCAAAGTAGTTCCTCTAACAAGGAAATGCCCAAAACTGAAAGTATTGCTAGAAAAAGAAAGTGTTAATGTTTCTTGTGGACTGTAGTTTTTACATTCTTTTAAACTGTTCAAAAGGTAATCTTTAATCCATGAGCTCCCCAGATGTGTTAGCAGGTACCATATGATAAATCAGTAGTCATAATTGCTCCTTCTCCCTTCCATCCTTAATGTGTAATATTCTGTGGTTCCAACCATCCTCACACCAAAGTATCTTTATTATGTCCCCCTTTAATACTTCTGAAGGCTGTAAATATATTTACTAGGTAATTTTTCAAGTCTGCTTCTTTCATCAGTACCAATTGGTACTTTCAGAATGGCATCAAAGAGGATTGAGCATCAGCTTTGCAAAACAAAAGGAGCTGAGGTTGCCTGCAGTGTGATTTATGTGAAAAGACTCAGGCAACTTCTGCAGTAGCTACAACATTCATTATGCAAAGGTACTTCTGAGTAAAGAAAGAGGTTTTATAGCATTAAAATAAAGTCTGTGTTATAGTCAAAACTGATGCACAATTAAGATTAACCCTTTTGTTTGTAAGAGGATTTCACTCATTTTGATATTCATAAGCTTCCTACTATAACAATAAAGCTTATATTTTTTATGTATGCAATTGTTTTTCCTTTTCACCTGTAAATAGAGTAATTGCACTTTTTTATGATTTTCCAGTATTAGATTAATTTTATAGCATGTTCTGAAATTTCATTCTCTTTCAGCATCAATCTTTGTTTTCTTTTTATTACAAAATTATACTTACAAATAACATCATTTCATAACAATAAACATAAAAATATAATGCAATATAGCAGTTACAGGTTTATAGAGTAAACATTTCATTTGAAAGAAAATTCCACTAGCTTATGCTATTATTTCACAAAAGTGGCAAGGTCAGAAACTCTGAGGGTTAATAACAAAACCATTTATATCCTAAGATTGGGGCAGACAAATATTCAGGGATCAGTGACTACACTTGTGAGAAAACGGAGAAAGAAGATATCTTGTCTGCAGTTTATCTTTTTTGGAAAAGAGGTCTTGGATCAAACACTGATTTTCAATTTAGAGTTAGAGTACAATGTAGAGTAAATTGTATCAAAAACTAAATGATATTCCACAGAATTCAATTTCTTTCACCTTATGATGCTGAGTGCCAGGTATTTCAAAAGGGAATTAAAAATCTCCCCACGCTACTTTTGCAGACTAAGCACATTTCTAGATCGTACAGAAAGATGAGAAATATGAAGCCAGATGATTACTGCAAGGCAAGAGGTGTTTAAGAAAAATATGTTTTCTTTAGAAAAAGAATTAAGAGAATTTTCAAAGGGCAGAATGGAATTGGTGATCAAAGTGTGAAAGGCAGAAATAGACAGCAATCAGGAGATTCACGGGGTGTTTGGAGTAGGGAAGGGTTTTGCCTTGGATGAGGACATCTATGTGATCTCCTGAATCACTTGCTCTGCTCACTTAACACAGATTTGCTTACCATAAAACATTGTGCTGGACCTGGATCTTCCTCCTGTGTACTTTTTTTTTTTTTTTTTTAAACAGTTCTAGTAAAATTAAGTTAGAAATATCTTGGAATTATATCAATGTCAGAAGATGACTTTACAATTAGAAAAATGTTTTGGACTGAGAGGACAATTTTCTGACAGTGAAATGTCATTTTTTATTTTGTCACTTTTCAATGTAAAAATGCATTTAAATTTATGCTAAAGAGCTTTTAGAATTATATGGTCTTGAATCCTAAAGGAGGCATTTTGTCTCATGGCAAAAGCAAATGTTTAAAAGTCAAGACATGTTTTTCAAGACCATTAAACATCTCTGCACAATGTTGTTGTTTTCCCATGTGGAGTCGCTTGCCCTCAGGTGCCTGCCACATCCTATAGATAGGTGTCTCTAATGTTCAGCTAAAGCACTTTCATTTTCCTAAGACAGCATTTAATTTTTTGAAGACTCTTCTTTAGAAAACCAAGAATTGTTTGCAAGTCTCTTAAAGTTGGAGCCTTCCAAGATTTTTTTTTTATTTTCTTAATGTTTTAAAGTCATATGTGGTAAAGAATTGCTATAGAAAATGAAATTAAGTGGATTTGCTTCATGCTGGTTTCACAAAGTAATGTTTGTTGCCGCTTATTTCCTTATTACCAGTATTTACAAGTAATGTGTTTAATTATGTATCACAGAATGAATCTGCCTATAATTCCCAGCTTCACTTCCCATTTCCTGTGGGTTTCGAGGCAGTAATTGCTGATTGTCAAGTTTTCAGTACTTTGTCCTTTTACAGTCCTCTAAGATACCATTACTTGTCCTGAGATTCTGTTATCCAGTTAACCAGCTGGCAGATTAGAAGGTCCCGGTAATTTGAAAAGGTCTAGCTCGATGAGTGCTTTCTGACCTGTTATTTCTCTATTCTAAGCTGAGATTTCACCTCTTTCTTGTTAATATTTGTGATAGTCACCTACATGTTTGACCTTTGTGTGAAGGTAGCTGCACATGTGTTGAAAACTTTATCCTGCACATTGTCATTTGTTGATAATGCCATTGAATATTGAACTACTGAACCGCATTTTTCCTACTGCTGATGTGCTTACAGCATGACTCCTTCGTTGCTTGAATAACTTTAATGTTTCTTGCATCTGTGTCCTGAGACTAATCCTATGTTAGTCTTTTATGCATTCCTTTAGCCATCTCACCTCACTTCTGCTTTCTGTCTGCTTCTCTCTTCAGTGTGAGATCAGCGAGTAGTTCACATTTAGTGCATTGATCATTTGATCTGCCTGCTTAAAATCCACAGGTTTTATTTTGCAGGTTTCCTTTCCTTTTTAAGGGGCTGAGCTTTCTCATCTCATTCAGCTTGCCCAATACTCTCCTGTTCTCAGGAAGTTTCTCTCTATAAATAGGAAGAGTGTTTCTTGAAGTATCTCCTTCAGCTGCAAAAGCTGTCGTTGATGGTAAGAATTTGAAGGCCAATTTGTGTTTTATTTCTTTTACGACACACCCAAGTATGTAAAATCTCCCTGTTTTGACAAGCTGATTTTTAGTGATTCTACCAGTATCTCACAAAAAAAGCCTCAACTACCTAATTTGCTCGATCTGGTATTCTGTAGTAGATAGTCATCATGATAAATGCATATGTTCTTTATCATTGTATGTAATCTTGCTCTTTGCATTGTTGATCTTGAAGCACATACATAAAGTGTTGTCTTCTAACATAGAAAAATGATGCAAGAGAAGGGGCCAGTTCAGGGAAAACTCTAGAGTGCTATCCTTCAAAGTCGAGCTCTTGGAGCCTTAATTCAGCTGTAGGAGCAGAGAGGGCAACCTTATAATATTTGCCCTTTGAAATGCTATCTTTCAGAGGTGACCTTTAAGCTAACTTGGGAGTCTGACAACCTGGGTCCTCAGCACAAGATCCTTTTCACTGTCAGCCTCTCACAGTTGATATCGCCTCTGCCTTTGTTCAAAATAGTATCTCCTTCTGATTTAACCTGCCTTGCTTCATAACTCTCTCTGAACTCATGCTATCATTCAAGTCAAACAACGTTAGTGGACTGTTCCCTTTCTGTTCCAGAGACTTCTTTGAGCTGATAATTCTGTTGTGCTCTTTAAAGACCTTATTCCTTCTAGGTTAAATATTCTTCTCTCCAGTAACAGAACTGTTGGAGAACATTGTAGCACTATGGGACCATTCTAGTCCTACAGCACTGCACACTCATTTTGGAACCTTAGCAAACATTAACCATGAAGTTAATCAGGAAAGAGCTGAAACACCCTTCTGACCTGGCAGGAGTAAAATAAGAATGTGACAGCACAGAAAATTAGGGAAAACTATATTAAATCATATGGATGGTTTCCAAGAACAGAAAAGTATATGTGATTACCAAAATCAACCATTGCCATCTTTAGCCATGACCATTGTCCAGGTTTGCTCATGCTTGTCCAGGCTGTGACTAAGGCAAGTGTTTCTAATAGCAGCTTTTAAGAATTCATGCTTCTGTTTACATAGCTTCTGGAGTTCTGAACCAAATTTATGCATCAGAAGGCCTATTTGTAGGAATGTAGCTGAAAATTCAGTAAGACTTACTGCAACAGATCAGACCTGTATTATGAATTTCAGCTGTTAGTTTCTTTAAAAATGCTGAAAACTGTTCTGGGTTTGGTTCGTCATAGTCACACCCACACTGTTCCTAAGGGCTTTGCTGAAGGTTCCTGCTGGAGCCCTCACCTTAGCCCCTGAAGACCCTTCCACAGTGCATCAGATGTGCAGGCTGTGTTGGAGACGGAGTGGTCCAGGGCATGCTGCTTGCCCCTGCAGCTCCTGCAGCCTGCCTGCCCTGCCAGCGTGCTCTTCTTGGTGCATCTGCGCTCAGCAAAAGCTGTGACCTGAGATGTGTCCCCAGTTCATGAGAGCTTGTACATCTTTATCAACAAGACAATCATCGAAGGGAGGGCCTAAAAAGCCCTGTGGGATTTTCAGCTCTGACTTCTGCATTTTTCCACCGCATTACTAGGGCCTGTCAGCACTTTGTTGCTGATTAGTTGGGCAGCTAACAGAATACCACTGTTATCTCTGTACCTCTCCATACTTTTCAGTACTGTACTGTGTTCTTGCCTTGTCAGTGTATTTTTTATCTGTACAATTGTTTCTTTGGTTGAATTCAATATGTTTGTTTTCCTAAATGACAGCAAAACTGGTATTTTGGTGTACTTCCATATTACTCCATCAATCACTGGAAAAGGACGTTGACACAGTGTTAGGGGTTTTTTAAAGTAAAACCAGGCTGGTTTTATTATTTTGTTGTGTATTATTTTCCACTTTTCCCATTGGACTGGGAATAATTGAGATTTCATAGGCCTGATCTCAGCTAATGTTATGAGCTGAAGCTAAGTAGCATTTGTTGGAAAACAAAAAGTTCATTTTGTGCTCAGCTCATTCTTCTGTTTGGCATAGATGTAATAGATACCATACAAGAATTGAAACTTTTTTCCCCGCCACTGTGTAATTGAAGTTCTATTTAGATGATTGCTAGTCAACTATATTTAAAAGATTATGTTTATTTTTTTAAAAGTTAGAAGATAGATAAACTTCTGAGTCTGTATCTATAGTTGAAATAGTGTCAAGTAACACAGAGAACAAATGTGGAACAGTTGTGCAAGAGGATGTGAAGGGAAAAGATAACAGGAGAGAAACAGAATTTATAAAAGATCAGAACAGAAAGAACCTCTGGTTTGGCCAGGTTTAGGTTTCTGACCATCGGATACACATTAATTTGTTTAGACGGATTAAAGGCAATGCAGAGGCTGAAAAGCAAGTGGTAAGATGAAGTCAGAAGACTGTTTGCTGGAAGTTAATTACACTACTGCAACATGCTAAGCAGGGCAGCAAGTTTATAAATAAAAAAGTAGTTGAGGGGTTGCAGTTAGTAGCACTAGCAGTATTTAAAGAAAAGGAGTTGCTACATAGATGGTGTTACTGTTTTGGGCAAGAGGGAGGGCTGCTGGAGGAGAGGGTTGCTGGGAGTGTGAGGCCGTGGATGAAGGCTGATGCATGCAGCTGCAGACTGGCACGTTCCTAGGAGCTGTAGATCCCCTGCAGGGTCAAAGACCAATAAAAAGGAAAGGAGAATACATGAAGAAATGGGTGCTGTCACTGGGCTGTGGCTGATTCATGGTCGCAAAAAATGTTTTGCAGAGAATTTGAAGTGCTGAAGGGTTTTAATATATGTTTTATATAGAAGAGAAATGAGGCAGGATATCTGTTTAGGCAATCTAGAAGAATAAAGCAGAGATACTAAATATGTAGTGCAGATGATGTAGGCAAGACCACAAGCTTAGTGGAGAGGAGCAACCTGATATTTGGATATTCTTCAGACATGCTCCTGGAACAGGAAGCAACTCCGCGTATTCCATACCGTTAATGTGTATGAGTTTTGTGTGATGTATCCTTCCTTACAGCTTTATGAAGCACACTTTCTAGTCTTTTCAAATTCTCCTCGGGTAAGAATTTTTAATTGCTCCTAAATTTTTTACACCATCTTACTGAGAGCATTACTACAGATAGAAGCAGAAGTTTTAGATGAAATAGCATCCGCTTTTCAGCACTATAGTTTCATCTTTCTCCTGCATCATTTTACAATAATGTTTATTTCTTGGTTACACCGGTGCACTGAATACAACTGCTTTGGATCTGACTAGTGAGAAGTTTAATTCCCTTGATACAGCTGATGACATTAATTGTGAATTTCTTTCTTATTAGGAAAATATTATAATAACTAGTGGAAATATTTTTTTTTCCATATAAGTGTTATTACATTTATAAATGTAATGTATTTTACATGCTTTAACACCAAACCTTGAAATACTCTGTTCATTGTTTCCCATGATGAGCATTGACCACTTACTCCTACCAAATATTTCCGGCTCCTTAGACAGCGTTGATATTTTTAAAAAAGCTTTCCCTCTTACTCATGATTGTTTTCTTTAATAAATGCTGTGGAAAAACTAACATCTTTTTTTAAACCCCTATATATAACTATCATAATCCATATAACTGTCATAACAACTATTGAAAAAAAAATACCATTTTTCAGTTTTTCACAAGACTGCATTGTCCAGTGATAGGTATCTAAAAGATCTGACTTTATTCTTATCCAAAGAGATCTGATAGTCACAGACCCCTGGTTATGGAAACTCAGGTGTCTCTGCTCCTTCACAAGCCCAGGGGCTGGAGCAGAAGCCACAAACTGCTGTGGAAACACCCTGTGGCACACAGGTCTGATTAGGGTAACACAGGCACACAGGTAGATTTTGCCCCCTGCAATCCGTATGGTGTTCCACGCCCATAGCCAACTTACTTGACCGATGCAAAGAACGTGGGGGGACTACACTTACTGAACAAAGATTATTCTTCATGAGTAATTTTCTTGCCTGTCGTTTTTTGGATAAGAAGCAATTTTTAAAATGTGTTGTCAGAAATCCATCCCTTATGCAATAAAAAACTCAAAAGCTGTGCCTGATGACATACAAGATGTCCAGATCTGCATTGGCTCCTTCTCTGCAATCTGTTTACAAAAGTTAAAAAATGCAGCAGAATGAGTTGGTTTGTAAAGGTGCTTTTTGAATGCTAAATCGTATCTGCAAAACCGAAACGCTAACATTTGTTTTAATTTTTAATTTGTTTAAGCAAGTTTTAATTTAAATTGAAAATAAGATGAACACAAACAGAGTCATACTTACATACAGAGTCCATTTTTCCCTCTCTCAATGGAAAGAATTCTATGAATTGAGAAATAATAAATTTATTTGTGGTTCCTATGGTAGTTAGTATTATTTACCAAAAAAAAAAAAAAGAATCTGAAAATTATGTGTGCAATCATTATCCTTTCCAGTAGTATTCATATTTAACTGTCACAGTGAATTTTTTGTCTAATGAAAATCTTCATCAAAAGACTTTTGAATTTATTGATATATTTTGAATTTTAAAAATGCTTATACTAGCTATTTTGAAGTTATATTTTGATTGTGAATGAGTGATCTGCTTTTTAGAGATGTGGTATATCTCATTTGCCATTGATTTAATGCGAGCCAAAAGGCTTAACATATCTGAAAACTAATTCAGTAATTTTATGCTTCTCTTGATATCTCTTTAAGCCTGCAGGGAGCTGGAAATTCCCAAATAATTGTTAAGAAATACTGCAAAAGAAATACCTTTTTCTGTTTCAGGTTTGCAGAAATTCCAATTAATAGAGTGTATAGAGTCATATATCTGCTCCCTCTAACCACTTTTAACTGTTTAATGTCGTTAGCGTGGCTGTACGTTTCTGGAACTGTATGGCAGTTGAGCTCGCTCCATTATTTTCAGTAGGTTTCAGTAGTTTCCCTTTGAAGACCAGTCCTCTTTGTTTCCTTCCAACACCCTGCCTGGCTACCATTTAGGGACCAAGAGCCCACGCATCCCCCAGGATACATGGCACGGGAAACCTCGTGGCGTTAGCTCCTCGAGACTTCTCAAGGAAACAGCTGCTGCTGTGCTGTGCTCCTTGCCTATCACGCCGATTAATAGTGCCGTGGTGTTTCCTTGCACGTCCCGCATCCCTCGCTGTCTGTGTTTTGGTGAGGTCACCGTTGGAATCAGAGCTTGCTTACGGCTTCTGCTCCCGGTGGGCCAGCACGGAGAGCCTGCGCTGCGCCCCAAGATCTGCAGGACGCGCCGGTGCAAGGCAGATAACGGCCACCCTCATCTCCTGGCACTGCTGAACAGCTACCAACCGGGGTTTAAAGGTCTTGAGCATGGACTGAAACAAGTTTAAGAGTTCCTAAGACTTGCTGTTCTGTTTCAATTTCTTGTCCAAACTGAGCGTTTGCAGGCAACTTTAAGCTTCTGAAAAATGCCTTTAGTTGGAGATTGCTGCAGCCAGCCCTTTCTGGTGGGCGAGCTGGTGGCTGCCGGGCTGTGTCCCTTGTCCCCAGCTTCATGCTGGTAGTGCTTGGCTGCAGTCTGCAGGCCTATGTCACAGGAAAAACATGCTCTACGTTTCTTTCTCATTATTTGTTACGTTTGTGTCCACAGCTGAGCCATAAAGGAAAATTCCCTTTGTTTTCTAAGTACTAATGTAATTACTAGTCTGCGAGGGATTTTTTTTTTTTTTGGTTGGTTGATTGGGTTTTGTCTGAATATTGCATGACAGAGTGCTATTAGCGTTTTTATGGAGTAATGATGATGAAAGAGGAAACTGCATTCCAGTGGCAGGTCACCTCTAGGTTAAAAGAAGAAAAAAAAAATGCATTCTCTGTCTCAGTTGCATAGCATGGAAGCTATAGTACCTAAATATTCATGGCAAGCAGTTTGTAGCGAGTAGTAATCTAAAATGTACCTGATATAAGACAGCCCCAAAAATAAATAGCATGAAATTCAAACTTATTTGCATAAAGATAAAAGTATATGTGGAGGAAAATAAGTTGTAGACCATGGGCTACAGACAAATATAAATTCTTTGTCCTGCTCAAGCCTTGAAGTTTACATTATTACATCTGCCAACATTCATATGCAACTATCACAATTTCATGACCTTTATGATATCTGGAAAAGTTTCACAGCAAATGATACACGAGTCAGTAATACATTTTTATTCTGTAAGAAATTGCCCTGTGTTTTCACCATGGTCTCCCACAAGTGTATTAAAATGCTAACACAGAGGCCAACATAGTACCGACGCACTGAGACACATGATGTTTCTGGTTTTTTTTAAGGTAGATAACCTTTCTAATGTTTCAGAGAATGTGCCTGGAGAATAATATCGGTAGGAAATTATCATTTCTACATATCTGGCATGCTGTAAGTTAATGCTGTCTTCTCTTGACACACTTGAAGTACATAAATAGTAATGGCAAAGGTTACTTGTGTGGCCCAATCTACTGAAAAAAAATAATTTTTATTTTGCTCCTTTAGTTCACGATACTTTTGCTAATCCATGTTTTCCTTATAATTAATGAAAGTATTCAAAAAGCTGAAAACAATTATATTAGTCTCATTAAGGTAACTTTCAAGTTCTAGCCATGTGAACTGAATTAGGGAAGAGTACTTTTGAACTTCTGGACCAGAAATGAAATGAGTTACACTTGACTGGGCACTAAAATCATCTTCAGAAAGCAGTATTGGTCTGAAAATATAAAGATCATGAATAAAATTTCAGAAGAAAAAGAAACTTATTTCAGGTAGTTTAGGTGTGATTTTCTCTGTACCAGAAGAAACCTCCATTCTGAAGATGAAATACAATGAAATCCTTTACTCTTTTCTGCAGATGCAAACACTTGAATTCTCATGGATCTAGTTCAGATTCATCCCATGTTCTTTCTGGTGGTTGTCTGAATCAAATTCCTCCACAAACGCAGGTGTGAACCTGAAAAGAAAGAGCCTCTGTGCAAAATGTGCAGTGTTTGGTGTTGGAAATGAGTTCAAGGAGCCTCTCTCTCAGCCTTCTATGATTTTCATCTCCATCTGGGCCTACAGGGGCAGCTGCATTGATTCAGTAGAATTATGCCTTTTTGAGTTGTTATTTATTTGATGGAGCATTAGTATGTATCTAATTGAAAAATATGTATCAGCTAATTCTGTTTGATGAATGAGTAAGGAAAACCTCTTGTGAATTTTTAACCTACCTGAAATATCTCGTCCATCTGTATCCTCCTGAATGAGAATACCGTAGTTTTGAGAAAGATAACATTTGTAACAGCTTAATCTCTGTTTTATACAATATTACCTTCTTCAGAAGCAATATTGCTAACAAAAAAAAAAAAAGTCATTTAGCTGCCCTAATATTTCCTTTTTTTCAGCTCTAAATGTTTCATTTCATAGACTGGAATTTCATTTCTTATAAGAAGAAATTTAAACAAGCTAAAATTGCTATTTACAAAAATAACCACCATGTTTAGATTAAAATCAGAATTTCTCAATTTGCCTGTGGAAACATATTAATGTAATGGATTCTTTTCTGAATTGGATGACAGACAGATTGATGTGTCAACAGAGAAAAGAGTTATAACCATCAATGTGTCTTCATTGTTTGACAGTGATTTACTACTGTAAAACAGTAAGTCAACAAGTCTGTTAGCTTAACTTTGAGATTGAGTTATTCAGAATTCATTATGCTACAGGCGTTTTTGGCTGCGGGACGCAGACGTGTGAAATGGCCTCCCAGGACTACTGGGACAAGGTGTGACACCCTGGCAGACACATCAGCCAGTCCCTGTGCGGGCAAGTACCGCCTCGCTGGCGCTCACACCCGCGGGTCTCTCATAGGAACCAGTCTAGAACTTAGTTTCTAGTTTTGGCGTTCAATAAGTGTATCTTTTTTTGGAAACTCAAAGCTGCATTTTCTTTTTTAGGCCTGAGAGGCAATTTTTCATCTTAAATGGAAAATTCTGATGAATACCCAAATTCTGCAGAAATGGAAAATGACTAATATGTGCACAATCGAGGCATCTGTGATCTTGGAGATGTAACATCTACACTATTTTTAACTAATGGGTAGCCCAAGATTTGAAATAATGTTAGTACAATTTTAGAACTTATCATCCAAATATAAATTCCTATGTTCTCATATCCAAAAGCTTAGCTAAAGCAATGGAAAGAGTTGAGATCCTAAATCTTCACTGAATCAGCTGAGAAATCCTTTTTCTTTTCAGCTGTGTCAGTCATAGCATTAATTTTTCATAGTGTTATCACTGGATTTCCAGAATTTATGACAGCAGAGTATCCTTGTTTACCACTGATAATTGTTGTATTTCCAATTTTAAATGGGAGTACCTTTATTTATGATCTGATAAACCAAGTTTGCTGCTGATTTTAATGCAAACAGAATCTGGTCCTTCATAAGTTATTATCTTAATTATCCATTCATTCACCTTTGTCACTGAAACAGTTGCCAAGCAATGTAGGCTGCACTAAAAAGTAAAGATTAGAATCTACATAGCACTCATCAGAGTAAGGAGATGCTTGGGTTTGTTCCTGGTGCAACAATAAAATAGTGCAAGTGCTATTTCTGAACTTTCAAAAATAATAGTTTTAAAGACATTTAAACACTTTCAAGAGAAAAAGTGATTTTGGACAGAATGGACAAGGCTGAAGTTCTGTCATGTTTTTCCTGTATTATTTTGGTAGAAGTAATTTATCCAGATTAATATAATTCTCAAAGTTTTGTGTGTCTGAGCTAGACTTGAGCTATGGTTTGACCAAGCCCAGCAATTTTTGCATAACTTGGAAAATCATTATGTCCTTGGGCCTTTTTTCAGTCATGTGGTCATTTTTGTAGTACTTTTCTGTAATCTGTGTTGGCGTTAGCAAAGGACATCCTTATGTCCCTGACTCTCTTGGGTTAAATATGTGCCGATAATTATATTTCTATCCAGAAGTGAACTTAATGTTTTAATACATAGTTAATAGTGACTTAACTCTTATTTGCTATATCTTCCTCTATTGCCTGTTCTTCAAAGCTCTTGCTATTTTTTAACACATTAAATTGGTACTTGAATTTAAAGTAAATCAGGCCATCATTTACATGGCAGTGTTTTGCACATACAACTTCCCAGAGATGCTGTATTGGTGTATTTAATTGCTATAGCATGTTCTGATTAATGTCTAATTGTATGTAACACTTCTTGCTGATTTATATGATCAGCAGCACTTTATACTTCTGAGACAATTTAGTACAAAGTTGGAATGTCCATTGAATTTTCAGGGAGGGTAGGGATGTTGAATGCTTGTCATTAAAAGATCTTAAAACCCAGAAAAATAGCATATTAAAATTATGTATGCTTTAAATTAATAATTTCTGTTTGGCAGGGGAATATTTTTAAATATCCTCAGGACCCCTAGTTGCAGAAAAGTGTTAACTGTGGCTGAAACTGTTTTATGTAGAAATGTTTTCATGTTAGCTAAAGCTGACCTGTTGTCATCTTGCAAATGGAATAATACAGGAAGTCTCAGACAAAAATTATATTATTTTCGAGTTCTTAATTTTCTTGCAAATGGAATAATACAGGAAGTTTCAGACACAAGATTATATCATGTTCAAGTTCTTAATTCTCTTGCAAAAGATGACTTTTTCACTGTAGCAAAAAAATGGCAAGGTGACATACTGTGTTTGGACTTGCTCATCTACTTTCTAAGAAAGTATAGAGAGGGGTTAGCAAGCTTCACGCAGTTGCACAAGGTCAGTGCACAAGGCTGAACAAAGGACACTGACACACCGAGTCTAAAATAACTCACAACTGAGTGAAACATATGTCAGGTTGCATTTCATGGTCAGCATATAGCGTTGGTCATTCATTTAATGTGCTACATTTTCTACTCTCTGTCTTGTCTCTATATAGGCATTCCATAGCGTGAGGAGCAGTATCAGTGTTACTAACATAGCACGAGAAAATTCTACAAGCTAAAAAGTTGTTTGTTGTCAAAAGACCCAGCATCAATTACTGTGACAAATAAAACATGGACTGAAGAAGAAATTGCAGTTTCCCTCACACATAAATGATTCTATTGTAATTCAGCCATCCCATCTGTTGGAGCAAAATTGAAAGTTTACAATAGAACATATGTGACTTGAGGAGTGTGTTTCTCCTTTAATGTGCCTGAGTGGTATAAACCCTTCAAAATATGTTGTACTTGTCATAGTAACTCCCAGGGTTTTGGTGGGTTTTTTTGTTTTGTTTTTTGGGGTTGGATTTTTGTTGGGTTTTTTTTGTTTGTTTGTTTGGTTGGTTTTATTAAGTAAAATGTACTATATGTAAACTATTAGGTGATAGCATCGTTTTCCAAATTAATGAAATTATTTGGGAAAATGTATATCATTTCAGGACACTGAAGATTCTTAGGCAGCTTTGACTGTCCATTAAGTAATGTTTCAGCTAAGCACTGGGAATTCCTTTCAGTAGCAGTTCAGCTGTGTCGTACATTGTAGTGATGTTACGTGTTGTACCTCAAACCTTAATTTCATTTGCCACCCTCAGAACACCATTCATTCAGTGCTGGGGAACATAGCAGTTAAATTTCTATTCCAATCTAAAATCTGCTAAAATTTGTTTTTTTCCTTTTTGCATAATTTCTGTTACGGCTGTTGGATTCCTCAATCATAACACCAGAATGCTTGGCCTAGAGAAAACAAAACCAAAGAAGTAATGTGGTTGGTTTTGCCTTTCCTGCTAAGCTACATTTGATGTGGTGGTGGTGGTGTTTTGGTTTGGTTTTTTTAATTATTCATTCATTCGGTAGTTAAGAATCAAGTGATGGTACTACACAAAACAATAATTAAGAAAACAATTCAGTTATTCTAAATCCTTGACATGAAATACTGAGACCCAAACTAACCTGTTTCCAACACATTCTTCATTTCTCGTGTTCCTTATATTTCTGCTTATATGCCAGTTGTTCTTCAGATTTATGTTATTTTTCTAAAATGTATTCATGCAGGCAGAATTGCTTGGAAGAAACATACTGTGGAAATTTCCCCACAAAACGGAATAGATTTTGTCCATCTAGAGATGTGCGCCGAACTCTTTTTGGCTGCATTGTTTTCTGCAGAGCGCGGTGGTGCGGAGCGCATCAGGCACCTGAGCTGACCTCGTGCCGGGGCGAGCAGCCCGGCGAGGCTCAGGCTGAGTTCACCAGCGGCAGCCCTGGCGCTGCCTGGCTGCGGTGCGCGGGCGGCACGGGCGCTGCGGCGTGGCGGACCCCGGGCAGCCTGGAAGAACTGCAGGAGCCCTGGTGCGGGGTGGCACGGCGCCGCAGGCGAGGGTGAATTAGGAAGGGACACGTGAAGCGTTTGTGCTGTACATAATGCTTTCTCACCGATTCACCTCCGCAGAACTTCATTCTCTAGATGTGACCTTAGGGAATCAAAGAATCATAGAATGGTTTGATGATCTGGAGGGTTTTTTCCAACCTAAATGATTTTGTGATTCTATGCTTTCTGACAAGAATCTCGAGGAGGTCCTGCTTGCAAATCTGTTGCAGGTGTCATGTTGTAAAGATGATCTCTAAACTGCTTTGGCCCAGATTAACTTTTCAGTACTGAACTGGGGTGTCTAACTTAGGTGCTTAACTGTTATAGGTCCCCTGAACAGTCAACGAATGAAGACAACGTATCCAGGAGACCCTTTGAATCGTAAAATTAAGTCTAGATGTGCTTGTCTTTGCTACTGTCCTTTAAGGACCAGGAGGTTCTAACTCAGTTGCTTCATTTCAATTAGATGAAGTGCACCCAGTGCCTTGCTTTTTAGTTTTACATGTCTTTAGAACAGCAACAATACTCAGGCATGTTTCAGAAGTGGCATATTTTTGTGGAACCAAATCTAGCAAAGTTTGTGCTGTAGTTGTAACAGCTGTGGACTTACCTGTAAGTGTCACTCCAATACCTTGTTTGGCCCATAGTGTGTTAACACAGCATTTCTAAAGATAATAAACATTTGATAGATATTTATGGTTAAGGTCTTTTGGCTTAAACCTCTTAATTTATTTTTATTTTTTTTAATATTAGTATCCTGCCAAATCTTTTCCTTTTCCTCTCTCTACTTTCTGTAGACTTTAAAACTATTGCCTAGGGGCTTTTCAAGGGAAACAGACTTTTTTATAAAATACCAGCAAAAGGGGTAAATTTTGGCATTAAATTAAAAGACAATGAATCACCTTTTTTTTGCTGTTAAATTAATTATCATCAAAGGTTTCATTAACAGCAGATTTCTTATCAGCAAAGTCAACAACAAAATTGGAAAGTGGACAATTTTCTCCCATTATCAAAAAAGAAAACATTTTATGGCCCCTTTTTTTCTCACTTTGTCTTTCTGGAAGACTGACTAATGCATGCAGAGTGGGATTCAAAATTCCTCAAATCTCTTCTTGCCTTCTTTGTTTTAACTAGAGTTGGAAAATGTGCTATCAAAATACAATCTGTATGTTAGTGTGATTCTATCTAAAAATCAGCTTCTCTGTATCATTAATACAGAAACATTGAATTTAGGATGGTGTGTCCATTTAAAATATTTTTTT
>JAVJGJ010000034.1:20765539-20815473 GCA_035590215.1 Microhierax caerulescens
AGGACTGGCTGGGCATCGGTGGCGAGCAGTTGTATTGCGCATCCCTTGTTTTCTTTGCTCCCTTCCCTTTGGATTTCATCCCACTTCCCTTCTCCCTCCTTTACAATGTTGTTATTAGTTTACTATTTTATTTCAAGTATTAAATTGTTTTTATCTCAACCCTCGAGTTTGACATTCCTTTCCTATTCTCTCCCCTGTCCCTCTGGGGATGGTGGAGGAGGGAAGCGAGCGAGCGGCTGCGTGGTGCTTAGTTACTGCTGGGGTCAAACCCCAACAGTAACACAGGCAGCTTCACCAACCTGAATCAGCATTAATTCTTCTGTCTCAGAAGAACAGGTGACTGTCATTCTCTAGGGAAAAACTCTGTCGAGTAACAAAGCTTCATTAATTTTTAAAAAATGATCACATATGGCATAAATTAATCCAGAAGAGGGCTAAACTACACCTGCAGACCAAGAGAGCTGGACTTAACTGAATCCCTACTGTGGTACAAAAAAATGATAAAGGAAATTAGATGTTAGAACACTATACCAAACTTTCTTTCTTTAAAAAGACAGAAGAATTACACTCATTATATTAAAAAAAAGCAACATCCTCACTATCTTTGTTACAAACCACTGGTCTAAGGGCGATAAAACAAGTCTTTCCAGGCTGAACTTTGACACAAGTTCTCAATGTGCGATTTCATCTCTTTGAAAGGCTCATGGGGTTGGGTAAGAGTGAGGGGCAATGCTCTGTCACATAATCTTCACCTAAAGCCTTTATTTTACTTTCCAAAGAAAATACAAGCATTTGCATGAAATTCATGCTGGTTAATTAAATATCATCATAAATTATAAATTATCAAAAATTATCATAAATTATAAATTATATCAAAAATAATATCATTTAACGTGTCTGTCCTTGGTATTTTGTTTTTAGATGAGAGGTACATAATCAATGAGAAGTGGAACATAAGGTATTCATAAAACACTGAACATGGAGAAATTATCTCTAGTTTTACTTTGGAAGACAACAACCCTCTGCACAATTAATCTGTTCCACTGCTTTCTTGACAGGTACTTGCACGTCCCTCCTAACGCATTAGCATAAGGCAACTCTTTCATGTTGTCCTAATGCAGCACGTCTCAAACGAGGGGTCGTGATCCCCACGTGGGGGTACAGCAGTTATGGCTGGGGTCACGAGCCCAACAGGAGTGCACTTGTTTATAACGCTATCTGGAGTCACAAGACCAACAAAAAGCAAAAGTTCATAACCAGGAGGCTTTGAAACAGCTGATGGAAGAAAATATTCAAGGCAGGCTTTGCATGACAGTCTCGCCTGATACCAAAGCTACAGAAATGCTAACTATGCTTAAGTGGTTATTAATAATGAATGTTTGGAGCCTCATTTGCATTACTGTAGCAGCTACAGTGTTAAATTTTAAACTACTCAATTGAGTAATGAACTTTTTTTGAAGTTAGAAATAAAACACATTATATCCACCATCACAGAAAAGAAGCCAGCTGGCAACCACCAAAATTTCACTGAGAGGAGCTCCAGAAACCTCACAATCTAGTGATTTCAAATAAAATAAGAGTGCTAATTTAAATATTGTTACTCAAAACCAATGGAGTATTCCAAGTGAGGCACCGGTACAACTTGACAAAAATCTCCACGAAGCCTAGAAACAAAAAAACCTTCCCAGAGTTCATCCGAGCTAGAGAAGAAAAGCCAACCCATACCGCTCCTCTCACGCTATTTCTAGGCCGCTCCGGCGGCCTCCTGGCTAGGCTGCCCACTGGAAGCAGATGAGTAGAGCAACACTCCTGGTATTAAAGACTCAACATTTAGCACAACGCACATCTCAGGGGTTTTACTTCATCATGGGGATATATTGGAGCTCATCTAGAGAGGGAACTAGGAGGCAAAGCGTTCTAAGTACACACTGGATATGAATCTTCTGGCTTGGTGTTATCTGAAATAAATTCAATTTGTGCTCTCAGGATTGCCCCACAACGTGGCCATGGTCAGCCCTGACTCCCAGTGCCCTGACTGTGCCCCAAAACTGAGCTCCTGAGCCAAACCAAAGCATTAACATGGCAATGAATGACTGTACCTTGTAACTTTGACTGCAAAGCACTGCATCCGCTATGGATCGTTAGGGATACATCAGAGACACTGATGAATTGGAAAAAGTGACACTCATTTTAACCAAATGCAAGAAGGAAAACTAAATACTCAGTGCCTCAACTAAATATCTCAATCCAGATCCTTTCTACCCTCCACCCGTCAAACACTGCTGGGAATTATTTTCCTATGGTGGAAACCACACTTCATACTAATATCCATTAGTATACGAAAAGTGTGGGTTGCTAGAAAACGGAAAGAAAAGCCTATGCCTTCTGTCACACATTAAATAAAATATGTTCACACTTAGAATTTAAAGATGTTAAAAACAGTTGGTAAAAGCATGAGCAAACTATTGGGAGCTGGTCTAATTTTCACTCTGCCTTCATTTTCCACATTTAGGAGCATCAGCCTACGCAATAATTTTTGCTTTGGGGCTTAGAAGAATATATGATATTTTTTCTCTTTTTAACTAGAAATCACTTATATTATGGGCTTACATATTTATTTCTCAAGAAATCCTAAGTACCTCTCACTGTGCTATACTGCAATGGAAAAGTTTAGCAAACAAAAGGCTTACCAGCTTCTTTTGGGACCCTCCACAAGGTGCTTGCTGATGCTCGAACTCAAATTTTCAAATAGGGGTGACAAGTTCTATCCTGCTCTCATAATCAGCTGAGCATCCTGACCTGATATTAGGACACTAGGGACATTTAGCAATTATTTTAGTGGGAAAGAATGCGTTTCCTTCATTAAGTAGACCATGAAAAATGGAAATGCTCTTTTATGGCACTGAGAAAAAAAATAAGTAATAAATTAGTGTCTTTTTCAAGCAGTAAGACATGGAAAATATAAAAATAGCAGACTGTTAACCGCAGGACAGCCATACATCTAATGAGAACCTTGTGTATCACCCCCATGAGTCAACCACCTTTTGTTGAATACAACCAACCCTCAACACAGCAGTTTTAAAATCGGCAACACAAAAATTGCCACAGCACTAACGTATCTGAAAAGAAACAAGATCCTACCTCTGATGCTTCCAATTACACACACAGAATATGTGTGCAGGCTCACAATCATGAAAGACCACAAAATCATGCAAAAAGTTACTCATTTAAATTTTGCGACGATAAAAATGACTTTGACAGCCCCCAGCTTCTACTTGGGTCCCCAGGCAAAAAAATTCGGTTTGCACACTGCGCTCAGAGTCGCAGAGGCAACTTTAAAACAACAGAAAACAGCAAACCGATAAAGTTGTGTTCCTGGGGCTGTATGGAGTCTGAAGCCATCAGCCGAGGGCTAAGGCAGCTCATGCATCTCTGTCATTAAAATTCACCACACTCCAAAGAATCTTTCAAAGTCTCTACAACTGTCAAAACACAATTTACCTTTTTCTGAGTTGCCAAAGTATGTACGTTTCCCCTGTTAATTCATACAAAACATTGAGCTGTCGATAGGAAAGTCTGCAGTACCCCACTGTTAAGACATGGAAACACCATGGAGTATTTGGAAATCAAAAATTTATCTTCCACAACATTAAACTACAGTGCCAACTGTTTGGCAAAACAAAGCAGGAAAACAAAAGCATGTTTGGGAAGGAAAAAAAAAAAGTATTTGTCATCTGTGAAGGCCTTTGTACTATAGGTCCAGCCTACCCCAGGAGCGTGAGTCCCTATTATCTGTTGAGCACCATTATAATTTTTCAATAAATACCTTTGCACTGATCGAGTTTGCAAAGGAAGCAAAAGGATTTGAAAGGCAGAGGTTATAACGGGGAGCAGAACAGGTAAGAATTCAAACTACTTAATGCTGGTGCTGTGCTTGGTCCAGAAATCAAGAGCAGAGGTGGGAAACAAGCTGAACAAAGCAGAGGCAAGTCTCAAAGCAAAAGCCAACGGCACCCATTTCCCTCCTGCTCTAGCGGTGGAAAGGCTCAGGCGCCTGCAGCAAGGAGCGCGAAACCTCCGTGGGTCCCCAACGCACCCGGGGCAGCTCTGCTCGTCCCTCAGCTCTCGCCTCCGCATCTGCAGGAGAGCCCTTGCAAAACACGGTTCGTGTATGTAAAACACCCATGATCCAAAATGAAACATAAACTTTTAAAATAGTTTTTATACGAGTCTTGGTGAACTCATCCGTGGAGAAAAAGAGATGAAAGAAAATCCTACGTGCTACATACGTACGTGGCTTTAGTTACCCACTAAGGCTCATGATCAGTTTAAAGACACAGTTGTGTCTCGTGAAAAGAAATATATTCTCTACCTTTGTGAAAGAGAAATTTCAGTTGAACAAACATCCAAAGCTTAAAGCATTTCCATGATATGGCTCCTCAGTCTGTGGGCCTTTCTCGACATGTAAACGGAACACATGATGGGTAACACCAAGTGCTCTAAACCAAATACCGATTCTTGGGGTCACACAGCCTACTTCACCCTGTTTATATAGGGCTTTGTTTTTCTTCCCCTGCCCCTTAAATGCTCTACGTTTAAAGACAACAACAAAAAAGCATTGTTTCCACAGAACACCATCTCCAGCACTATGCAGAGCACCACTGCTCGTGATGAACTGCAACCATTGCTGAGTTCCTGTAACACAAAGACTTCTCCCACACCCTTGAGAAAACAGCTCATAAATCCCTCCGTAGGGATGTATTACATTTATATTGCCATTAGTAATATAATTGGTTATTTATATTAATATATAATATTCATAATAATATATAAAACAATATAGTATTTATAGTGCCATTATTTATAAAAATGTGGTCCAGTCATACTTTCAAATGGAAGTTGTATAACTGTCTAACAGATGACCAGAAGCAGAACAGATAAATTGCATGTACTTTTAGACAGAAAACTAGTATTTTGGCCTCTGTTTCTAGCTTGAGATAGAAGTTGAAGTGTCACCAATCCCCGCCACACACATGCCTCACAGCAGCACCTGCAACAAATATAAAACCTGCACTCCTGCCGGCTCTTCCCCAGCCAGAAAAAGAGCACAAAAGGACTTGATGAAAAGGACAAGGGACCACAGATCCCGCGGCAGTTCTCGGTCGGAGGAAGCACCACGCATGGCTCAGGAATAAGCTGTGCCAGCCCCGGGATGCGCTGCAGGTACGGCTGCCCTGCTGCCGGCTAGGGGAGCGCGGCATCCCCCACCTTAGCAGGCAGCGAGGCTTTATGCTCAGTTATTTTTGAGTGAAAGAGACAGAAACAAACTAGCAGAAAAAATACATAACAAAGTTTAAAATAAGCACTAATTTTAAATAGTTTCTTGCATTACTCGTTGCACACCGGTTGCTTTCTGGAGGGGAAAAAAAAAGGGGGGGGGGGCATTGCTACAGTAACATTGGCTTGACTAGAAGCCTTTGTGAGCTGAGTATGGTACCTGCAGAAAGCCAGGCTCTCCAAGAAGCCCCTCTGCATCCCCACCAAATAACCCCTTCCTGGCAAGCTCCCAAGCAGTTGTCAACGCAGCAGAAATATTTACACCCTAAACTGAGGGGCACGAGTCACCTCTAGGTTTGCAAAGCAAAACCGCATCCCTGCCCACGACAGGCTCCCCGTGCCTGTAAATAACAGCAGCCCAGATCACGAACAAGTTTGTCTTTGCCAATTAGAAGATTTAAGTTCACTAACGGAATGTTCCTGCAGAAGTAAAACTGAACACACGTAGCACTAAAATTAAGCACGTCAGTGAAGATCAGGACCCTACTTACTTTGGCCAGAGCAGGTTTCCTGAACAGTTCAGTTATTCCATTAACCCGGCACAAAACACAGAAACAAACCTGGAGCTCACATCAATCTCCGCTGCTGTTATCGATCACCAGCTTTTGCCGCTTACAGTGAAAACTATACCCCGTGATCAATCCAAGGTCAAAAAGGAGGGTGCAATGCTGCTAATGCATTCCCTGTACACGTACGCTCCATGCGCAAACAACTATTTTAGATTTGGTTTTAAAAACTTAGAAAACACCTCACGCTAAATGTGGCGTCCACTGAGGAGTTTTACTTAGATTGGAAAATGCTTTGTAACAGAAAATCAGTTTTACTCAGTTTAACTCCTAATGGATAATATAAGCAAGACTTATTAAAACCGTAAGCACTTACCTATCACAAAGTGATGTATTTTTAGAAATCAAAGTAAACTGAAGTGCTTAGTATCATCCCAATATGCAATTGTGATGAAGTGCATTAGCTAGGTGCAGAGTTAGTTACCCAATGTATTTCACACGCTTAGGAAAAGCAGCCTGGCTGATCTGGCCATTAAATCTTTTCTGCAGTTGCTTAGATTTTATTCCACCTTTTTATTCAGTTTCATGGTTTTAAGCTATTTTGCAAGCATATCTCATTTTTCTGTACACTAGGGGCACCTTCCTCATAACCTTCAAAATATTTCTTCTTTTTCTGACAGAATCAATGAAAAATTCGTCTGTAAATTGCCAGTATGATCCAGCCTGGTTTAACAGATTAGTAGTGTGGATTTTAGAGCAGCTTTAGAGAAAGCAAGTTCTCTTAATATCCGCTAAGTGAATGCTAATTGGTTACACTTACTGTGTTTAAAATGGTTTCTTGTGTTTTCTGGAGTTATTTTTCTATCCATATGCTATGACAGTGTTTGTGACACTGAATCATTTCCAATTTATATAGCAAGAAATTCAGTAATTATGTTCAAAATAGTAAAATAAATAAATAAATATCTTTGAAAAACAGAATAAACTCCGGATCAAAGAACAAAACACACATGCCACCAAGTCCCACCATCCAGTCACTCTACTGAGTGCAAAAAAAAAAAAAAAAAAAAAAAAAGGTTTTATCTTTAGAAAAGGAGACTGGTCATATAACCTTACAGTGTCTTTTGAAAGCTCCTGGACATACCAGCATTTTGAAAATAAGTTTTTATAAACAAAATATATTTATTTCTTGCCTGATTAAAAAAAAAAAAAAAAAAAAAAAAAAAGTTAGACAAAATGTTTTAAAGCCATACAAAAAAAGAAATAAGAACCACCACATTATAGAGCTGAGGTAAATAAAGTTAAGTTTACGTATCTGAAGAAACAGAAGAATGACACAATTTCTATAAATACACTAGACTAAAATAATAGGAGTGACTGAAATAATGTAATATGAATGATCATAATCAACTAGGAAAAAAAAAAAAAAAAAGGATTAAAGCATGCACTCATGCTTAAAAATCCTTGAACATTAACAAAGGGACTGAAATCCATAGCTGACCAGTCATGAGCAATATGCCCGTGTCAGGATCGGCACCTTTTTGGGAAGCTCCAGCATCAGAAAAATGCACGATTACACCTTGTGCCTGGGTGTGGGGCCAGCAGCAAGCCACCACTGCTCTGGGCTGCCTGTTTCTGAAGACCAACATGTAAACCAAGAGCATCTCCTAGAAACAAACACAACCGACAATGCAGTTTTGCAGGCAATTTCTAAGACACGGCAAGTTTGAATCTCCAGGTGCTGTCTCAAAAGCATGAAATATTCTTAAATTCTAATCCTGGTGGCTTTTATATCGACTGTCTGAAGGCATTACTGATTGAAGGGTGCACCATTCCTCTAGAGTGGCAAAGAGGTGAGACGTTTACACAGGAAAGACATTAAATATACACGCACCCCTGCAAACACCCACGTAACTTTAAGGCTACCGAAGAGAAGGAATAAATCACTAACAAACAGGCAAAAGGCAGAGTTTGCTGGGGCAGGTTCAAGCCCCAGGATGGATATTCAGCCTGTAGCACCTTCCCCTCGTCCTTCTGGGGGGCCGATGGATGTACAGGGGATCCAGCAGCAGGGAAGAACGGGCACATTCCTTCTGGCATAGACCTGCTCTTCCACCGGTTGTGGCCACACCACAGACCGTGAACTCTCTTTAAATGCAAGAATGACAACTTTTTAGAAAAAAAACATACACAAATACTTTCATGCATAAAAAGGAGGCAGCACTTCCAGGAAGGACTCTCCAGGAATACCTTTCCCAAAGACAGGCAGTCGAAGGTCTCAAAGACATGTTGCTCCTCTATGTCCTCCCCATTCTCGCTGTCCCAATAGCTAAAGATCATCCTATCTCATCTCAGCCCTCTTGGCTTTGGCGCTGGCACATCCCCCAGGCAGCCCTTTCCCCTCTGCAGATGCTCACAAGCTGTTCCCCGGCCCAGGGCAGAGGAACAGTGGTGCGGGCAGAGCCCTCAACATCATCTTCTACACGGCTGTTTGTGCTTCAACCGGTCAACATGTCCACGAGGTACCTCCCACAGGCACAACCATACAAGCCCAGAGCTGCTCACACTTTCATATGGCACAAGACCACTGAACAAACCAAGTGATGGTATTTAGTCATGGCATGACTTCTTTTATAAAAATCTTACAATTTAGGCTCTACTCCTGAAGCTGATGAATCACATTGTCATTCAGTAAATTTAAAAATCAATACATGATACAGAAGAATGTTTCAGATAAAAATCAATACATGATACAGAAGAACACGCCTTCAGAAAGAACAAAATTAGTGATTGGTAATTTCTGAAAAACTATCACAATCTTGATGACTAAGTCTGATGCTGCAGGGAAAAACTCACATGAAGAGTTAATAAAAAAAAATTCAATCACAGTTGATTTTACAAGTGAAAAATCATGTGACATCCCTATTCCACACATTACCAACCAAGAACATCTCATTACAATAAGAAAAACTCACTAAGTTTTCTTCTGGAAGCAGAACAACCATCAAAGCCATGCCTGGGTAACAGATCCTTACGATTATATTATTCCGCTGTGTTTTCTTGGTGCCTTATAGCTCTAAAATTCGATGTATTCTGCAATAATGTAGAATTTGGATATAAATGCCGCCAGGAGGCAGGGGAATATCTCCAGAAGATCATTCTCAAGGCTTGGAGAGAAGACCATGTGAAGGACCTTCCTTTCTGTTCCTTGCACACCATCACTTGTTCTTCCTGTAGTTAAATTCACAGGTGAGGGTCATCACCACCGTTAGGACAAGGGTGGGATTTCTCAGCTAAAACGCAAAGCACGCTTGTGCACAGGGGAAAAAAGAAAAAGTAAAAAGAACATGCAGACCAAGATGAATACTAGCAGAGAAACCTAGTGAGCTGTGATAAACACTTGTGGGGGGAGGGGGAGTGCTTGCCACAGCATCACCATCTTGCTTCTGCTGCAACAGCATCATCTAGCTGATCTCACTACAGAGCTGAACTGAACAAACTGAACAGGAAGTATAAAGGAAAAAATAGACAAGCTATGATTTATTATGTACCATACAAGAACCACTGGTTTAACTGTATGCATTTCAGTACATCCTGACAAAAAGAGGGGAAAAAAATAATTCAGTATTTATCATAAAGCAACAGTTCTTAAAAAAAAAAAAAAAAAAAAAAAAAAAGAACCACAACCCAAGCTGTACTTGCTGCTCAGCTAAACACCAAACGAAAGTATGTTTTGGGACAAGTAATATGAAGACACCAGTAGATTTTAGAAAGTTATAATTTTGTTGCTAAAACATTTAGGTAAGACACACTGCCTTTTAAATGCTATGAGAATAGCACACGTGTCCTCCTCTAATGAGTGGCAAGACTAATAAATCATGAAGAGTGAAATCACGAGCTCCGAGGGGGGTCTACCTCTTCATCTGTGACAATTAATGTGTCACCCTTACAGCAGCCCACAGGCAAATTCCTTATGCTATTTTTTATGCATGTATTGTTTTAAAACATATCTCTTCCAAAATTACACTTGACATTTCTTTAATGGACTGCCTTGCACTCCAGCCAACCAGCGCCATAGATTTAAAGACATCGGACACGATAAAGATCTTGTAAAATTCCCCTAATGCTCTATTTTCCTCCCAATGCAGAGGGACAACTTCTCACCCCAGAAAAGGCATTGAAGTATCTTTTTTACTTATTACCAATAACACTCACTACACGGGGAGACATTTTTCTCAGGGTTTGTCATGAATTTTTCATGACTAAAAGCAGTGCAAAACAGTCTATGGTTGTGACCTATATTCACACAACAAGGGGATGTAAATGTAAAGAAAGGAATAACAAGAGAATGGTGAAGTGTAAATACCTATTCCACAGTACACATGGAAATCAAAAGGCTCACCTTAGGGTAAGCTTATACGATGCCTAATTTTTAGGTTAGCCCCTGATAGAGGCTGATAAAGATCACAGCCTGCATCATTTGCTTAACACTTTAAAGTTGCTTCGGAGCAATTTTCTTTCATATCTTTGCATACTGCTTGTGTGTAAATAGACTTCAGCTCACACTGTTTCCCCGCGTTTGCTCCTCTCTTACTTTCATCATCTATTTTGTGACATCTGTGGATGAGCAGCACTACTCACGTAAGTTGTCTTTACTAAAAAAAAAAATCAGTTGGATCATTCAGCAGACGAAGCCTGAAAGCTTGTCTGTCCCTATAAACGAAAGGAGAGAAGGAGGTTTAGAGCAGTAAACGAGGACTTTGACAAGGAAGCTGCAGCAGTTTTCTGCCAGGGGGTAGGACACTGTCCTCCCCCATCCCGCTCCTGCCCAAGGACTGCCATCTGCGTAGCTGAGGCGGCAGAAGAGAACTTGTGTCCTTGCCACCCTTGCCATGGGTCAGCCCCAGCATATTAATTTAAACCAGCAATGAGGGCACCATAACTCTAAGTCCTAGGATGGTTAATAATTGCTTGGATATTGATTCACCTTACAGGAAATAATGGCTATCAACAGCATTTTTAATGTAACAGCACATAAAAATAACTTTTTTTTTTTTTTTTAATCTCACTTTAAAAGCTGGCCATCTACACTCATAAATGAGTACACTGCCAGTAGGCATGCTACTGAAAAATAGTCTTTCTTCTGTGGGTACTGTCTAATGCGGGATGTGGAAAGAACTCAAGAATTTTTCAACACCTGGGTTTTGCTACATTGGCATCTCCACCACTACACCTCCAAGCCAGGAGACACGAACAGAGAGCAAGTCAGCATCTTACGGGGAATCATTGAATAGGTCTTGGTCCTGTGAGCTCTGGGAGGCAGCATGTCACTTCTCCTCCTTGGCTGCTAGTAGAGGTCGGGAATGAAGATTAAACAGGAATTCACAACCTGACTCTGGCGTCCTACCCAAAGGCTTCAAACTCCAGCTCTTCCACAGCAGAAATAATTTTGCTGCCTCAGTGACAGCAATGTCCACAGGCACCAAGCAATAAGGGGAAAAAAATAAATCTGTGATAAATGACTACAAGATCTTCAGCTATCACACAAATTATTTAGGACTTTAAACCAATATTTGATATATACACCCTGGAGTTCTGAATCAAAAGGAAAAAAGCAAATTTTAAAGATAAAGATGGAAAAGTGGCTCTGGCTACATTTTTAGTCTCTCACTACTATTTGTAGTATGCTACAAGCACATGTCTTCTTGCACCAGGCTCTGCTGCTGCTCCTCTCATTCCGGTGACCCTAGAAGCGACTAACGCGTCCAGCACATGAATGCCACACTACGGCACAACCAGTGCCTACATGCTGGGACCTGAAAGACTTTGGCACCGATCAGAAAAATAAGGTAGGGAGAATTGCATTTGCATGTCAGAGGCTGCTAGCAAGTCCCAGGGGGCTGTTCCCACGCTTGCCCAAACCCCTCTAAGAGCACTAGGAACTTAGCTCCGGCTACTCCTTCAAACCATGGAAATCTGGCACTGGCTGAAGAAGAGACAGCTGCCCTGCAGAGCCTGCAAGCCCAGGAGGGCAGACACTTGTCACAGAAAACAAGGTCTTATTTTTCACGTCCCCTGCTAGTCCAGCAGCAGGCCACCTGGCACCAGCTGGCCAGGCACTCTCAAGAAGCACAGCGAGAATATAATTTCACCACGTTGCCTGCTGCCTCCAGTCCCCTGCCTGACATCCAGGTCCTTGCTGCACAGGTACAGTAACGTTCATGCGATTCCTGAAGGCCTCCTATTACAGCTTAAAAGAAAAAAAGGTGACAGAAAACCCTGGTGAGGATCCCGTGGAACAGATGCAAGCCGAGGGAACAGAAGAGATCATTAGGAGTTTTATTTCTTCAGACTTACACTAGAGAACTCTTCTAGCGGACTACACAAAATTAATGAGGACCTGTATTAAATATGTAGCCACTCCCTCTATATAATGAATACATAAGGCATTAGAAACCCCCGCTGCTCTGCTCACAGCAGATGGGGTAATGCTCGGCAGCCCTGGTTTTGAATGTGTCTGGTAGCCAAATGTCATCTTTCACAAAGCTCCTTCCCAGAGCCACTGGTGTGGCTCCCCAAGCTACAAGGACACAATGCAAGCCTCCACGTAACCCTCGCAGAACGGAGCTCTATCCCGCTTGAAACCTTAGCAACAGTTAAAAAGTGGGGGTTCATATTACCTTGCAATAAGAAAACAAGGTGTCTTGGACTGGATTTGCAAAATTACTGAACAACTGAACAAGCTTACTCAAAGAAATTATGCGATGTGAGCCACGTACCGCCAAACACACCAGAGATCAGCGCAGCAAACAGGACTGGTCACCAGAAAAGTCTGGCTTTTACTGAAATGCTTGCTCCGTCACCAGTGGAAAAATAATCACTGCCACGACACCAGAAGACAGTTCTATCTGTGTACGCATAACTTCACATTGAATATTTTGCATGATTCTGTTCGCTCTGACTTAAGACTTTTCTATATGTTAACTGGTTGTTAAAAAAAAAAAATAAAAATTCTCAGTATATCATTTATTCCACAGAAATAGCAGCGGATAAGAATCCTGCAGAAGAACTGTTTACGAAATGATGCACGTTAGTGAATAGCTAGGGACTTTTCGTTACATGAATGAGTGACAACAAAGAAACGGTTAGTGCAAACACAACTTTAAAGGCCCCTTCATCTGCATGTGGCCGCCCAGCAGTGGGGCCAGCCTGGTCCCCGGCCACCTGGGGGGATGCTTTGTCCACCCCCCAGCCCTCAGCAAGCAGGCAGCTGCAGCAGTGCAGCCGGCTCCTGCGGGATGCCGCCTGTGGTACCAAAGCACATCCGTAAGGCTCAGGCTGGGCATCCCTACACGACCCAGAAACACGGGGTGCACGCGCGGGGGTCAGAGGTGTTGTGGAAGAGGGAGCAGGATGTCCCAGGGCGCGAGGGGCTGAGCAGCCGCAGGGCTCCCACATCTCCACGTCAGCCCCCCGCGTACTGCTACACGCTGTGCCACAAGCAGGGAGGGAACGCGGCCACTGGCGGCCCAGAAACACTAACGTTTCAAAATGGCAGCCTCAGCCCCGCGATGATTTGACCCAGAAAGCAGCGATCAGGCAAGTACGCCCTTGGAATCAACCATAAACCACGTTCAGAGGCAGGAGCGTGTCTCTCCAGGCTCCCAGCTGCCACCAAAAGGCCTCTCAGACAAAAAACCAAAGTGAGTGACCACGGTGAGAGCACAGCCGGACCCAACGTGCAGGGAAGGCTGTCAAAGGCGCCCATTAAACTAGCACAAAATATAAAGTATTGCTTTTCTCATCTTGCTTTGGCTTAACAGCCACACCGCAAGTGAGAGGAGCTGAAAATGTTTTGTTATGTAAACAGGGCAATGCTGTAATTTTACCTTGATTGCATTCCTTTAAAACCCCCCATTTCACCACACCGTTCAGTAACAAACTTGTTCAGATTATGATCTAAATCCATACCGCAAATTATCCCTGTGATCAAAATAGTGTTTATCAAATATGTACTAATCCTTAAAAAAAAGAGTCGAGGCATTATAGGATAAATGCAACTTAAAAAAAAAAAAAAAAAAGACTTTTTACAAATGTATTGCTCTCAATTTGCATAACATTACTGACTCCAAAATCTTCAAAACACAATACCATCCATTAATCACCTACTCATTATCAACCCTTGGTATATATGTGCTTTCATTTCATGTCACCTTGCATTAACCAAGAGAAAAAGCACCAGGATTCTTTGAAACATTAAATAATTAAAATACCCGACTCGCCACTGAGGTCCCAATAAGATGTTTGTATCAAATTCTGCACATTTATTGCTTTATCAGCTGGTTACGAACAGGGATAAAGCTTTCAAAAAAGGTTCTTTAAAGGGTTGTATTATCCAGCAGTTCCATTATTCAGCAGTTTTCTGAAACTATTAAGTTACACTCACACTTCCCACCCCCCTCACAAATTGTAGGTCTTTGTTAAACATTCTTTTAGCTTTTACCATGGCAAAGAAAAAAAGCGATGAATTGTGGGATGCCTCTTACTCCGGGGGAGAGGTTTTGAATAGAACAGCTGTCCAGAGGCCAGGCAAGAACGCGCTCCCCTCTGAGAATAAGGGGCTTTTTGTGGGAAAGGAATAGGAATTCAGAAAAAGAATTTATGGAATTGGGTAGATACAATAGGAGGTTAAAGCAAGGACTTCAATCAAGGGTGGGGGCAGGGAACAAAAAGACAAAAAAGGTACTGCAGAAGAGAAGGGAGACATCACCAGCCAGACCAGCAGGGAGCAAAAAGCCGAAACAGTTGTTGGATAAAAATACACGAACAGTTGCTGGCCTGAGGAGAGGGGGAATTCGCCAGAGCCTTGGCCCATGAGCAGCCTGAGAGCATCCCTGCACCGTGTCGGGGCTCCCTCTGCTTCCCCTGCTGCAGGCGGACACCCCCCCAGCAAAACAACACCCCCCAAAAACCAAGCCTTCTGCATGGGTGGGTAAGGTGGGAAACGAGGCCCTGACTGTTTCTGCAGCGAAAGAGCAGCAAACGCAGCATTTGCTTCAGAAGGGCCCATTTTAGAGGCAAACGGGGGCAGGGCTCAGGTTGTGTGGCCCCGACTGGACCTGTGCTGGGTCCTGCGAACTGCAGGACGCTGAAAAAAAGCTTTTGGCAAAACACGTCACGCTTGCCTCATATGTGCATCTTTCTTGCCTCAAAAAGAGGAGAGGGGAAGAAAAGAAAAAAAAAAAAACAAAAAAAAGAAAGGTAGTTCAGTGAACACCTGCACTTCTGAGCTACACGACAAGCAGGTCTCACTCTTTTAATTAAAAATAAATTAATAATTGAAAAATATCCTGTGTTGCAATGCTCTTGAGTGGGTATCCTTGTTGAAGAGTTATTTAATGCTTATCAACATGCCACGCGGGACAGTGCCCGTGGAAGGTTAGCCCATTTCACTGCCCAGCTGCTTGCATGATGGGGGAACGGCCACATCCAGCACAGGCGGTGTGCACGCCCCTGCAGCTGCACGGCGGCTACCATAACAACAATTTTCAGATGTTTACCTCGATGTGATATAGCCCACCATGTACTTAGACAAATATTCCATTCTATGTGTTGTAATACAAAATTACAAAGCGTTAGTGGAGATGCAGTAGTTCTACAGCCTGCACCTTTGCTTAACTTTAAGCTGTGGTTAAAAACATAGTTTTCAGTTAGCCTTCTTCACATTTCTCAGTCACACCAGAAATAAAAGGAAATGACAGGTACTGGAGCTTATGAACTTCCTTAAATCTGAGCTATGAAGTTGGCCAACCGCCTGGAACTGGATTTTTTTGTGGTGACAGAAGGTTACCCAGCACTGTGCTTCAGAGAGGGTATTTTTTTCCCCACGCCGCATTAACAATGGGACTAAGAATGCAGCACCCCAGACAGAAAGCAAATGCTATCCTACAAAAACAACAACAACAAAAAAGAAAACCAAACCCAAAACAAAAAAAAAATACCAAAACAACCTAACAAAAAAAATAATCAACAACAACACAAAGCCACTACATGCCCTGAGGCCCTGATTCATTGAAGCATTTCTACGCCACTGGAAATTACGTGATATTTAAGCACGTATTTTCTGCACTTCGCTGGAGCAAGGTTGATACGCGGTCCCATCCCAAATGCTGAGCAGCAGAAACGAAGCTTGTTTCCCCATGCACGACCGGTACTCCAAGGCTTGAGCCACCAGAGCGCCGTCAGACCAGCCCCCAGCGGCTCCTGCCAGCCAGCCCCAAGCCTCTGGCACCTACAAGGATGCTCTCTGCTCTTCCAAAACAGGCGCTGCACTGCACGGCAGAGATTTAGTTTCATTGCACCTGCACCGCACAGACAGGAGATAATTTACAATAATTTGTCAGGATTAACCTTTTGATAAGGCATAATTTTTTCTAGATTTAAAGCACTTTATAAAGGTACAAAGGTTCATTTGTATTAAGCAAATGCTGCATCAGCAGTTTGACAGTAGCAAAAATTCTGATGCTGAGAATAACTACTGCTCTGCTGGCCTTAATCTCTATCGCAATAAAATGAAGCTCAGCATTTCAGCACGGCAAGATATGATTCATAACTCACCATCATTCTTATTTAGCTTTTAGAAATGTCAAACAGCGTAATTAATAGGTGATACTTGTGGGCTCACACATTCCAGATGTAGAGATTTGTGTGAACTCTGCATCACCAAACACTGACAAGTTATTTGTAGCCACGTGTTTTAAAACTGCCTTTGTAGCTTCATCCCGTCAGCGCAGCCGGCGTGAGCCAGAGCTGGAGGGTGCAGTCCGCGCTCCTGCCCTTCTCCGAGATAACGAAAAAAACACAGTGTTGGTTCATTATCTTTTTACATCCCAAACCCAGCTGTTTATAAACATATCAATAAGATATAATACAGTTCCGTGGCCTGCTGTTCGCATGCAACTTTTATTCTCTCCCCAGAAACAGCCTCTAGCAGCCCACAGCAAGCATCACCCAGTTCTCAGCCGTCCACACCACCTACGTTTGTATTTACAGCGCTTTTCTTCACTCTGCTGAAGTAGGCAGGTATTTTTAGCCACACCACGATGCATGTTGAAAAACTGATTAAAATAAAGACTCCTACAACGTTTCCATTTGAAGACTACACATCCCACGTGCTCTTCCGCTGGACCGAACCACACATAACACAGTGCCAAAATATTTTCTTGCAAAACAGACACATCCAAACGTCACCCGCCCAGAAGCTGGCCTGATCCTTTGCCAAGAGCCCAAAGCAGCAGCTAGTAACTATGAAATACAGTCCTCTTCCTCGCTGATAGCGAGGGGGAAGCCTTCCGCACAGAAGCGGGCCCTGGGTGTGACGGGACCCCGCATTTTGCAGCCGTGTCCATCACGGGCCATACTGGTACAACAGCAACACAAGGAGCAGGGTCGCTCGGTAGATTAGCATGCGCTTCATTAAACCCACTCTGGTTCTCACTTTTTCTTTATCACAACAAAAAATCCACTGAGGAACAATTTGACACCTAAAAAGCCGCTTGATGTTTTCAGTTTAACTTGCCAACAACAAATATTTTTATCTTTCTAACAGCAGTGAAACATTTTAACAGTATCTAGACTGGCATGTAAGAACGTGCCTAACTTCTGACAACATTAAGTTTACCAGCCTTCAAGCTTATTGCTGTCTCTATTGAAAACAAAATTATTTTCAGTACTTTTCCTTCCGAACTACTACCTTACTCCCTTCTTTGGGGCACGCAGAATATCTAAGCGTGTTGTTAGAATCCCACCGGGGTACCAGAAACATCATCTCCGGACAGAGGCCACACTCACCTGCTGGCTGCGACTGATGCCAGACACTTTGCGTCCTACGCACCAGTTCAGGAACGTGCCTCTCATTCAGAACAAAATCTAAATCTCAGCACTGGCCTTGATAGCAACAAATGTAACCACACATTGAAATTCTTGGCTGAAATGATGGTCTTAATACGTCTCCCCGGTGCATGGACAGGTGTGCAGCAAGGCAACGGATTCGGAAACGAAGGTGTACAGGTTGTTTCTTCTCATTTGGGGTTGGGGGGGGCTTTGATTTTGTTTGACCTTTTGGGTTGGGAAGGGAAGGGAAAAAGAGCAAAGTAGAAGACAGAAGAGACCAGCTAAGTGTTTTGTTGGGAAGATCCAGTATTTAATCCTCTCTTTCTAAAGAAAAGCTTTCTTACAAACTGATGCCTTCTGTTTACTGTTGCCATTCTTGAACTACAGAAAAATTAAAAGGCTTTTCAAAAGAAAACACCCCCATTACTTGGGAGTCATCAATAAAATGCTGCTAAATGAAAAGAAAGTTCTCCATTGGCAATATGGAAGCAAAGGGAAAAAAAAAAAAAAGTAAAACACACCAGACACACAGAAAACACTCGCTCCTCAGACAAAAGCTTGGACACCAGGTTCACCACTGTGTTGCCCAACAGCGAAATTTCTTTCTAGGCAAAGAGAAAGAAATTATGTTCATATCCTTCAAATATTTGTACGGATCTTTAACTCCTTCCCTATTATTAACGCCACCAAGTTCAACAAGCAATTCCAACACATAGACTTTAAGATACACATTTTGTTCATCTCTGGACCCACGGAAACAGGTCTCTGACTTTAAGGGGGAGATGATAAAAGCCAGCTAAAGCTAACAAAAGAAACAGTGTTTGTCCACAGCCTTCCATCATTTTTTCCAATACTTACAAAAATAAATAAAAGGAACCACCCTTCATAGACTCTTGCCTTGATCACACTAGGATTATTTAAATCAAGTGACTTAAAAAGAGTTCTAATCGCTATTCACATCAACGTTAAAAAAAAAAAAAAATCAAGCTCGTTTGGTATTTATGCTTAGTTATTTTCCTTAAGAAAAAAAAAAACAGTTCTCATATTAGTGACCTTCAAGACATTTTCATTTGAAGAATTATCCTCACAATAACTGCAGCACTTTGGCAGAAATTCTATTTATATTTAGTGAATGCGACTGTTGGTGACCATGCCCCGCAGTGTTTAGAATTAGTAGATCTTCACCTACTACACCCGCTGTTCTCTTCTGCCAGAAGGTGAAAAACAAGCTCTCCTGTCTTCTCTTCCAATTTGCTCTTAATTTTGAATGGAATAGCTCCTATACTGAAGTAAATGGGAAGGAAATATTCCTCCTGCATGAGCAGACTGCCTTTGTCGAATGCTCACACCTCAGGTATAAATCTTGCAGCCTCCCAGCACTCAGAGAGATGTTTTTTCTCTAAGTTCAACAGTAAATTTACAAACTTTATTATTTTTTTTTAACTTAGTGTAATTTCCTCAGGCCTAAATAAGTTCATGCCTCACTCTATGGTCTGTTTTAAACTCAATGCTATTTTAAGAAAATATTGAGCTACTGCATGCTTTTTCAAAATAAAAATATTTTCATCAACTCAGTCTTTCAGAAAGGGGTCTTTGCAAATAACAGATCTTAGTTTTATCTCTAAATAAGAGCATATGTACACATTTCACAGCTTCTATCTCCTTGTTCATACAGTCTACTGTTGTGATTTTATTAGTGTATTTGGATAGAAAAGAGGAAGAAGTGAAGCCTACCCAACTATTTTGTCCAAAAGCACACAAACCTCAGAACCAAATTGCCAACAATTCCTCAGCCTGTCTCTCTACTTTACATACTCTTCTACACCAATTTAGCCTTTTTTTTTTTTTTTCTAATGCAGAAGTGTTTTCCTAAAGTGAAGGCAATTGAAACAAAACTCATTTCACTGGTTTTATACTGGCGAACAAAAACTAGCCAAACAGGAAAAAAATGGAAATTACAAAAACACAGAGTAGCTGCATTTACATGCTACAGAAAGTGAACCTGGAATAAGTAACACCATCCCCCCCGTATCTCCATGGCAGCACAAACACATTTAATATCTTGACCTCACTCCTAGCACTGGAATCCTCCAGTGGGACCATTTCACTACAGACGCTGTATATTGCATATGTACCCTTATTTGTCTGTAGGCATGGTAAAACCCGGCTTTCAGTTACTCCACTGAAACAAAACAAAGCACATCACCAAAAAAAAACCCAAACCCAACCACCAAAACCAGCCAACCAACCAAAACCAAAAAATCCAAAGGCTGTGGACAACAGCCTGGAAGGGAACAAGGCAAGGCATTAGGTGCACCCCTGCAGAATTTTAATTTCAAGGTCTGCACAAGTAAAATTAAAAAAATAATAATTCACAAAAATCACCAAATCAGAGGAATGATAAGTGCATTTGTTTTCTAAGTCCTACAGCTCAGTGAGGAGACAGATGATGTGGAGCTGGGGTCTGTCCTCCAGCCGGCGCAGGCAGCTGCCCATCTTTAACCTCCCCCAGCCCAGCCCTGCAGCAGAGCCCAGCAGAGCAGCACTAAAGCCTTCAGGGACAGATCAGACAGCACAGAAAATGCTGACAACTCCTTCCAGCCCCTCTTCCACCACTGAACAGAGGAACAGAGCCTGGTACAGGCCAACCCCAGCGGGTAGTGGCAGGTCTAAAGGCTCCCATGGCCCCCAGGAGAGCCCCATCTGCACCCCACAGCCTGCTGCGACCCAGCACCTCGCCTCCTCCACCAGCCCTTCCAGTGCAGATTTAAACACCTAACCTGGTTCAAAAGCAGGTAGGAGATCTTCCAGTTGTAGCAAGGCTGAAATCATCACACCGTGATTTAAAAAAAGATAAATAAGCTGCCTCCTTTTATGGCAGCGCAGTAAGTGACAGCAGGATTGCTGTGGCATGTGGAAACCACATGAAAGGACAGCTATTTTTAAGAAAAGAACCAACTCCTTCAAACTCTGAGCTAAAACATTTCTTCTCCTTCTACTGACTAGGTTATCTCATCATGCAAGAATGCCATGCAATAAAGATGGTTAAATTCAGATATTTTTTTTTTATTTTGAGGTAGGTAATTTTATTAAGACATGCGGAACGAGAAGTCTGACTCATAGCTTCAAATGACCCCGATCTACAATTATATTATTTTTAACTCAGTAGATTAATACATTTCTAAATTCTCCAGAAATATTCTTTTTTCCCCAAGAGTTATTACATACCAGAGGACCTATTGTATTCTTCAAACACAGCAAAGAAGAGCTCCATTTTAAGTGCCAGATCTAGCTTTAGAGATGTACACTTAATAACATTGTGTCATAATTTCTAATTTTGGACACATCAATATGTAAAGGCTCCACCTATGTATAGACTAGTGCTGGAAACAGAGGACAGACTTCATTTCAAGTTAAATGGGCTTGCATGCCAAGTATACTGCTCTTCTTGGACAAGGGAGAGGAATGACAAGTAGAAATACTCTATTCGATTATTTAAGTATTAACAGCAAAGTTGAGAAATAAAGCATCTTATGAGTAGAAAAAGACAGACCTAGTGATTAAAGTATGATCCCTTACTGGGATAGCACAGCGATGCATGTGTTAAAGCAACGGACCAGAACACATCAGCCAGCCAGTAAGGCACAACTATTAAAAATAAATTTCCAATTTGCTCTCCTCTAAAAAAATAATAATAATAACAATTAAAAAAAAATATCGTGCACTTTTAAAGACCTACATAAAAATCCATAGGTACTTTTAACTGGAACGAGAAATTAACTATGACCTTTTCAATAAATATCTTTAAAAAAAAAAAATAATACTCAACTAATATCCCTACATTTCTTCATGGAAGAGAAGTTAGAAAAAAAATATTCTCTCAATTGATCTGTTTCTTAGGAAACACTGCCTTTCAAAATGCAGTCCTGATATCTTTGGATTCAAAAAGACTGTTATCAACAGCTTACCCTTTATTCAACACAAAAGGAATCATTCTCTAATATTCACTGAACAAGACAAGAGCTCTTAATAAATCTGATATTTATACAACATCCAACTCCCATCTGACACCACGGACAGGACCTGACTGATCAGACGCGTTCGGTACCACCAGCTTTTCCGCAAGTTTAGCGGGTACCATCTAAACAGGCAGGGCCCGGGGTTATTCCCATTTTCTCCTCTCAGCACTGCTCCGGTGATCCAGCACGCAGAGGTTTCTTTACAGCTACCAAGTGCTGCCAACTTCTCAGAAGCTTTTCCTCCCCGGCTGCCTCTGAGGAGGAAAGGGCAGCTGGCAGCAAAGCCATCCATCACGTTCCCTAACGAGAATTCTGAATGCAGCCGCTTCTCCCAGGCAGCCCCCAGCAGCGATGGCCCGGGGACGGCATCAAAGGGCCGCGTGCTTGTGACTTGCTCTTCCATTTCAACATCATCGGGGGTAGGAAACCCAGCACGACAATCACAGGTAAGCTGTCCTTCCAGAATCCATCGACTTAAACCAGAGGCACTTTCTAGCAACCCAAACCTCAGCGATTTTGCTTCCCTGGCTGAGTTCTGCCCCTTTTTTAACATGAGGCTACTGGCTGCAGAACAGTGAATAGAAAAATGAAGAAACTAAATACCCGTGCGAATGATTCCAGGTACTCAATGCATTTCTTCACAAATAAGCCCAGTTCTGCAGCTCACACCAAATAAACTGTGCACTTGGGATTTGCAAAGAGGGTGCCAGAGGACGGTACCTTTGTGGGGGGACATTGCAACCTCACTCACCCAACCTACAGGGTGTCCTACAGCGGACAAAGGGCTTGTCATTCAAGAACCTGCCTGACAGCAAAGAAATACCAGGCATGCTGCCCTATTAGCCCTGCAAATCATAACCAGTTTGGACAAGTATGTGCCACAGTCAGTAGAGTTCCCCATGTCAGTCTTCAGGCCAAACACAAGTGCTTGGCCATGGCCACCAACAGCCAGCTGCCAGTGCTGCTAACCAGCCCGCCAGCGCTCAGTTTCAAGGTGCCCTGTGCAACACCTGCACCTCCCAGAAGACCGTCATCGCTGGTACTACCCGCAGAAGTCCGCTAGTTCTCTCTTTTCCCCTTCACAGTTTGTTACAGTTATTCCCCAAGACCTTCTTGAGCAGAACAGCCCAAGTGAGTGCTCCCTCTCTCCTCCTGCGTTAGGATTTGGAGAGGCCATGCCTATGTCCCTGAACCGGTACACAGCTCTAAAAAAATAAGAGTTGCATCTTGGAAACCAAAGTTTCCATTTGCAGCCAGGCAAGGGATCATTTCCATCATGGAGTGGAAACACCTAAGAACCGGATTTTTGTTTTGCTTTTCTCTTTACACACCTACAAGCCCCTGGTGACTCACATCAGTTTCTAACAGCGCAGAGTTTCTTCTGCCACTTCTTGAAGAGAGTGTTGGCAGGTGACAGCCCGTGCACTGTTGATGCTGTTCAATGATTTAATATGGCTAATACAGGCCCGTCTGACTCTACATCCTTTTTAATAGGTACTTTTTAATTTTGACGCAAAGATGTGCCAACCCGTTAGATGCTGCTACTGAAAGCTAGTCATTATATATTTAAATCCACAGGGTCTGAAGCTCAAGTTCACTGAACTTATAAGACCATTTGTTCCCATTATTAGCAGCTGTACCATCTCTACCGGGAAAAACACTTTTAGCCACACCAATCTGACTAATTCACGCCTACTTTGCTTGAAGACCTCAGTTTTTCCCTCTACAACCAAGATGGACTCTGGCATGATTCGTGTTTCGACTCTGGGATACACAAGAAGAGTTAATAGCTTCTCCAGCCCCTCCATTCTTCTGAGGGCAGTTTAGAAGAGCTCTGATCTTCCTCTTACTTTTTGATCCTAAGTGGCTGTCATACCTCTTCTTCAATAACTTCAACACCTTAAGAATCACAATTCACACGCCTTTAATCAAAATACTGCCTAGAATGGAGATAGTAACACTGGATAGGAATACACTCTGGCTGTCCTCTGTGTAACTATCTGAGGTAGCTCTAGTAATTGAAGTCCACACTTAACCCAACCAGAGGCACAATTTTAAGGTTTCCTTTTCAACAGAGTAGGACATACAACTTGAATGGTTTTTTTTGTTGTCTGGTTGTTTGGGTTGTTTTTTTTTTTTGTCATGAATTACAGAAAACTACTGCAACACACCTGCAACTACTCTGTATCACCTGGGTCTGTACTCAATTTGCAAATCGTACATTGAAAGCTGACAATAAAACTACTTGCAATACCTGTAATACACAAGGGGATGCTCCCCGTTCTGAACGCTGCCTCCTCTCAGCCTCTCCATCACAGCTCCCGTTAATCCCTGAACCCTCCCTTGTCTGTCAAGCCTGTACCCAGGCATGGTGACAACAGGCTCCATCTTACTGCTGTGCCTATACGTCTTGCTCAGCTAACAAGGAATAAGGTATTTTCATTGCTTTTGGCACAGTTTTAGGACAGCCCAACTAGTTCTTTCCAAATGCACTTGAAGCATCTAGTTGCTCATTTTCTTCCTTGTCCTCAGGATATAAAATCTGTATGAAAGATTTAGGTTGATTGTATCATCAGAGTTATTTTGTATTTTTTCTGTGAAACTATCAGGAGCCAAAAATATGGCTGTCAGAGAAATAACTTAAAAAAAAAAAAAAAAAAAAAAAAGGACTGAATATGTGTCACACTTTCATACTTCATGAAAAATCCTTTTTATATGGTACTGATATAGTCCCAAAGAAAGCCTCTACCTGCTTTCTCTAAAACTATTCTATTAGCAGGCTTTTCTCTGTGGCATAATGTTTGTTGGAAGAGAGGTAAGAAAGAGAAAGGGCTTTTTTTAAAGCTTTTTTATTGTGAAGGAAAAACAAAGCAGTAAAACAGAACACATAAAAAATGAAAATTGCTATATAGTTTAATGAATATTTTGTAAAAATCATTTTCTATTCTCCTTCTACAAATTCATGATAGCAGCACTGCTGGCTGCTTGTACATGATTTATCATGTCAGATTATATTGCAGCAAGCAGACTATATACCCTTTGACCTTGAAGACTTCTACTATACTGCTATAAATTTTGGTTTCTTAAAAGCAGGGAGTGAAAATGCCCTTTCATTTAGACAGTTACTGAGCTTAAATACCTAACAAAATGAGATTTTGTTCTTTTCATTCTGTTTTGTCTTAGCAGATGATATTTTGTCATTCTGAATTTATGTGGAAAAATATTTGGAATTTTTTGCATCTCTGTCTTGATGTGTATGTCTACAGCTAAGTGTTATTTTCAGCCCAGATATGTGGACCACGTTAACAGAGCTTTTCCATGCCAGCATTTGCTGAGCTGTGAAAAATGTGAAGTTCTCAGTGCGGCTTCTTTCAGAACCTGATTTTTGAGTGTTTCAGCTTCAGCTCTGTGTCAAACAACGAATTGCTGTGTGATGAAAACCTGGAGAAGCTACCTTGTGAGACAGGGAAGGCTGATTTCTTGCAAATATTTATCCCACATTCACATTACATTCACAGGGCAGAACACCTGGAACCAGAGTTTCCCTGGTGCCCAGTACTTCTCCTGTGCCCACCAGCCCCTGAGATGGTGTCCATGGGCTCCAGCAGCCCCCAGCTCCTGGCTGGGGGTGGCACCACCATGCTGCGGTGGGTGAGCAGCTGTGGGCACTCGCTGCCCAGCTAAAATATACTGACTGTGTGGTGAAACAGAGCTGTAACGTGGAATTCTCAAGCTTTCCTTCTGTAGGGACAGAGCTTTTCCTTTCCAGCTGCTGATTTTCGTAGTTCTTGAACTTTGCGTCTTTTAGACCTCTACCGCTTGTCGAATAGAGCTTGACGAGTGGATCCAAAAGTCTTCATGTTGGGGAAGGGCTGGGTTGTTTCCAAAACAAGAAAAAAATAATAATAACACCTGTAAAATGCATTGTGTTTAGTGAAAAAGTAAATTGATGATGTAGTTGAAAGGAGCTTAGCAGGCAGTTCCCACATTTTTTTTCTATAGAAAAGTGTATTTTTGTCTCTAAAACCTTCAAAACAACACTTTACAGAACTACATCCTGCATAGAAGGTGCAAAAATAATATTGGTTAAAGACTTGGTTTATAATACTTTGTTAAAGAAAGGGTTCAGCATCATGGGGTTTTCATCTTCTCTTCTTTAATGTGATTCTTAAATTCTTCCATCTATTTAATTAAACTTGCTCTGCTCTCAGCCTGTTCAATCACAGGCAGCTTAGGTTAATGTACATCTCATCCGCCGATGAGCCAAAATTTCATGGCCACTTTGTTTTACTTTGTGGTAAAGCCTCTTCAACTAAAGATAAAAATAAATAAATTATACATATTTTTATTGAGCGAGCTAAATTGTGCTCTAAAGCAAGCAGTGAAACCCCAGCTAGAGGAGTGCTGGCTGGTCCATGGGGATAGATCCTGTGCAGAGATGGTATTGGGAAGGAATGTGTAATAATATAGTAGTTGTATCATTAGTGTACATTAATGCATCGTTTTTTGCAAAAATAGACATTATTTTCCCCAGCAGAAGCGCACATGAAAAAAACAGAAACAGATAGCTATGTAGTTCAACCAACTTTCTCAGTACTGATTTGGAGGAACCTTCTGTAAAAGAAAAAGAAGTTTCAATTCCTATGTCACTTTTATCACATTCAGAGTACCAAAATAAGGACCAAATAATGGCAACTGAATGAAATAACTTCCTGGAATTGAACCACAAGAACTGCATTATTTAATTATGGCAATGTTTTACATGACAATTGAGTTGGACAACATTTAAAACTGTAAGTACTAAGTTTCCATTCTTTATCCTGTAAAGATGAAGAAATGCAGGCTTTTTATCTTACTAAGGCATTGCATTTTATTAATAATATCTTAAACCATCCAGAATTCTGTATTCAGTATCAAAAGAATTATCAAAACCAAGAGTTAACAAACAAATATTTTTATTTATTAGGAATTATCCTTTCAATAAAGATTACTGGAAAGATTACTTTAAAATGAAAAACAGAACAAAATCCAAACCGTTCATTAAAAAAATATATTGACATTATTATAAACAGTGAAAATACAAACATATATATATATACACACACACACACACTAAGATTTTATGTGTAAAATGTTCATATGATAAATAGTGAAAAAAAAAACAAAAAAGCAATACAGGGAATATTAAGTACAGAAATGATCATGAGTTTATAGCCTAGTGACACCACCTGTGGAAGGGCCCATGATTCTAATACAGACTCAGAAGTTGATTTTTACTTTTTACTTTAAGCATTCATCCAGTGCAGAGTAAAACAGTTAAGCAGCTCCAATTTCAGAAACAGCAATGGTAATCCAATGAAATACCTCATCGATTATGATACAGACTCTCCCTATTGTTTCTTCTCTGGTTCATTGAATTTTAAATTATTTCCTCTGTGCCGTTATAACTTAAAAGGAGGAGGCAAAAATACCTTTTCCCTTGCTCCCCTGTGACCAGGTGGAACAGCATCCCAAGGCTAGCAGGTCCGATTTTCAACCCTAATAAGCAAATTTGATCCGGTCTCTTCTTTGATAAGTGGTCTGCCTGATCTACAAGAGTACATTTTTGCTAACACCGACAGCATCTTCACAAAGGTTTTATGGAGTAAATCCTGTTTAGCACATTGAAGGGAAAGGAGTGCAAGGAGAAGGTTCAAGGCTGTGGATCCTGAACTGGAAGCATTTTCCTGTAGCCCACACTGGACAGCACTGCCCAGTAACTATGGGCAAGAGCTTTTCCACTGAACCGATAGAGACTGAACTTGTTGTTACACCCCAAGGAAGTCTATGTCCATTAAAAAGATTCACACATGACCTGAGCTTAATCCAGTGACTTCACTATAAACTGTTTCTGTTTGTGCTTGATAAATAGTAGGACAAAATATGTGAAGTACTGCAATACAATACTTACCGAGTATTATAATGGGATTCACTTCACAGAGAATCTTGCATACTGTAAATTGCAATAAAACAAAAAGTAAGATTATCTGTTACTTCTGTAAGTGGCAACTAAAAATACCTTTACAAATTTAATGGAGTTAGGGAACTCTCCTGGTTTTTAATTTACTTTCAATAATTCATTAGCATACACTTTAACCTTAATCGCCAGTCCCCACAGGATTCATATGCTGTGCCGAAACAGATTTCTCAGAGGCAAAATTGATTTTCTACAAATAAGTTCCCTATTTTTCCTAATTCAGGAGCACCAGAAGGTAGCACAGCTTTGGTGATTTGATCTCGATACATAAGATTTCAGCACTCGTTTTAGCCAGCATTCTTGTGTATTGAATTTTCTTTTTTAGACTGCTAAATATTGGGTGTGACTTAGAGGAGGATATGATTCATTTTGATGGAACAGCTTCTAGGTATCTGTATTGGTGCTTATTAATTACTTTAGCAGAAGTGTTTTGTTCCTTCAGTTCCTCTTGAGGATTAAATACCACATAACATATGTTAGATTTTGGCAATCTTATGTTTACAGAAGTTTAAAAAATATTTTGAGCAGTTGTGCATGAAATTATTTAATATCCCTCATGAGAGGAAATGCTAACAATGTTAAACCCAAATACAACTGCTTTCTATGAATACTCTTTTCATATCTCATGAGAAAGTGCTGAATGGAATATGAAATTTCCACACTTCTTTGAGCTCTGGAAAATTGAGCTAACAGTGATACCTGAAAACAAATATTAAGAGAGGAAAATGTTATACTGAAAACAGTTGAAAATAACGCATATTGGCGCGGTTACAGTCCCTAAGTAGGAGAAAAATGAATTTGTTTCAGAAGCACTTCCAAGTTAAAATATTAAGAGCCAGATTGTAGTACATAAATAGAAATGCATTGAGAATGTAGCAAGTTCTTTTCTTAAATTTGCTTTATTTTCTTTAGTTTTATGTCATTATGGAGATGATGACTGTGACAGAAGCTAATTCCTAAATTAAATGGTCTCCAAAGGAGGAGAATTAGGAATTACATCTCCCTCTGCTCCTCTCCCAGAGCTGCTCCCGTAACAGCGGGGCGCGTGTGGTGGCATGGGGCGGCGGGCAGAGCCCTGTGGCAGCGAGGGGTGCGCACCTCTGCGCAGGTGAGGCGTCTCCATCATCTCACCTCACCTGAGAGCCTGACAGGGCTGGCCATCATCCCTACCTTAATCGCTTCCACACGACAGACAGCTGCTACCTGTCCCGTGCCTTCCACAGCTGGCACAGCACTGTCTGTCTCTGGTGTGAGGTTTAAGGGCTGGAGAGAAGGGAGGTGTCTCCTTCTGGATCAAACTTTGGAATCGTACCTTATTTCTCAGGTTCTTCCTTTCACCTGCTGTTACTTCCCCTGATGTTTTTATAGGGGACAAAACCCCCTCTTAAAGGTGGAAAACTGTTCCTGTCTCCTCTCTACCCTCACCTGAGGTCCTAGATACTTGGCTGATCCCATCACCCCCAAGACTGATGATTTCCCTTCCCAACATTCTTTAATAATTTAGAAAGTCAAACATACAGGTGAGTAATTTGCAGCCTCCCTGCTAGCAGCAGTTCACACATGCTTAATTGCTTTGGCTTCATTTCATGCTCTCTGCTGCTCCACTTCAGGTGAGTTTGCAATGTTGCCCTGTTCTCTCGTTTCCTCCACCCCAAACACCAAGTATGAGATGTTTTTGGAGCCTACCTTCTTCTGCATCTGTGGGGTTTTTTTGGTTTGGTTTGGTTTGGTTTTTTTTCCACAAAATCATTTTACTTAGGAAGGCAATAGTAATTTCTGAGTGTTATTTTCTATTTTACATATACCTGAGGAAGGACATTACTTGTTATTGCCAGCTGATACTCACTTACTCATTGAAACCCTGTGGTGAGCCTCTACAAGAGGCTGCCTGACCACTGGCCCTCTGCCTGTGACTTCCATTACATTTTGTTTAGTCTGCCTCAATCAGCCCTATTTGCAGAGGTGGTTCAAAGCACACAGAGAGAAAATATCCACCTATTTTACCCACGGACCTAACTAGGACTATTCTTTGGAGACTGGAATGAGATTTATGGACCGAGAGCTTCATCATGAAAGGAGGAAGATCTCAGAGGTTCTTCACAGCAGAGATGGCTCTGTATGGTGAGCAACTGGTGACAACCTGAACCAGGATGGGTAAAAAAGTAAGTGAAAACATCTCGCTTCTAAAGCCTCTTCTTGCCCTTCTCGAGAAACTCCCCCTCCCATTCCTTTCGTCTCGTGTTTTCTCTGAGCAGCAAACTCGGCTCCCAGGTCTCTCTCCCACTTTATTCCACCCAGTTAGTTCTGTCACTGCCTCAGAGGTGAATGTTGTCCATATGGCTTAGAACGTTAATGACTCTCTAGATGTCTATTTCTAAACTGTGTCATTACTGAGCCGAGCAGCATACTTCAGTGAAAGCTAATCAGATGCACAACTTTATCAGTACCTGTACCCCTGAATGCTAAACCCATGCCTGTGCCCCTCAACGGCAGAGAGGGTTTCTAAAAAGTGTTTATATCAGAAATCGGTGAACTGTGTGTGTGCAAACCACTATTGGCAACCATAACGCATTGCTCTCCTGTCCTCAGCTGCTGATGGTACCTACGTGATCTTAGGCATAAAGGGATCACAGGCGAGAGAGATGTGTTCTTTTTGACTTCACATAGCGCCGAAATGGCCTTTCTAAATTAAATACCTCCCTACGGAGGAGTGACTGCTCGGTAGATTTGACACTGTTCTGATCTGTCAGGATAAGTGTCTCCCTTCCCAATTTCTTATGGTACAGCTGATTCACCTTGCATCTCTTAATAGCTTTTTGTTGCAAGAGTAACAGTGTCAGATGTTTGAAGATCTCTAAATATGAAAGCTTAAATTGAAGTCTTTATTTGGTTATATTCTGACTATTACTGGCTCCCTAATAGCAGTGGTGCTGTTGGTTTACTATCATAGTGTAAGTGGATTAATTTCTACCTTTAGGTGACCCTATGTGTGTGCTGTCAAAAATCTGTCTGAATATTCTAAGAGTATCCCTTAAAATAAATCAAAATTGGAAACTGAGAATTACAGAAAACTGGCAATACCTGAGTGGACTTCTCTATAGTTTCTGACATTAAACACCTAGGGCACAAAGATCTGCTGTAGATTTTTTGTGTGATATTTTTCAAAATTGCTTCACATCATGGTATCTGTTGTTCATCGTTCAATGTGATCACAAGGAGTTGCAAGGTTGTATTTAATCTGAATTGCAGGAGTAAGATAATTGTAAAAATTCCTATAAAGCTTTCCTTTCCTAGGTAAACTTTTCAGTGCCATTCCATTCACCTGTTTCTTCTTATGAATCTGATCCTTTTATACATGGGTGCACCACTTCAGCTGTAGTCTCTCAACCAAGTCTTTGGAGAGGAAAAAATAAAAGAGAAAAAGCAAAGCATTATGTAACTTTACATTTGGAGCATGCTTTCAGTCTTCTAACACAAAAATGCCATTGTTCTGACTGTACAGCAAGACCTCTATCAAAATGAGCGATAAAATAAAATTCAGAATTTTATCTTATTGCTAAATAATTAGATCAAACTGTTATTAAAATCAAAGATAACATTAGACTTGGTACTCAAGGAGAAAATGTGCAGTCAGATGGATCTCAAATTAAAAAAGTAACGTGTTCAGAAGCTGCAGTGCAAGGCAGAAGATCCCTCACTACTGGTTGTTATATGAATGGCAGACAGGGGGTGAGAACATGTTAGGGGCTACGTGGGCTTTTGTGAGGCCTCTCGGTGCAATGAGAATGTCCCTGATAGTGCCAGCAGCTGCAAAGTCACACTAAAGCTCCCAGGTGAACCTGTGGTCAGAAATGAGAGTCCCTTAGTTCCACGTCCCCTGTATCTTTTAGCAGGTGTGGCTCTTAAGACTCATACTGGTTTGCTGTGAAGGGAAAGAGCAATGCTTCCCGTAAGCTCTCAGTGAGACTATGAGGTTTCTTGAGTAAATATTGTCCTTTCTCTCTCCATAATACACATATAGCAGTTCCCTTGCATTGTCTTCTTGGGTTTTGGAATGATATAGCTGAAACTGTTGGATTTCCTGGATATGATAATAACTTGGATGAAGTTATTTTCCAGTTTAGGGGGGTTTGGCTTTTGTTCTTTGGCCTTCAGAAGGAAAATAATTTGTAGACAAACATGTGCACCTGGTGCTAAAACAATAGGTACTAATACATTTATCAAGAGGATGGATCTGGAACCCTCATCCACTAGGTTTCCAGGAAAGCAGTCAGCTTTGGCTTGCTCTATGCCAACATAATAACTGTTTTGTTCTGTTGTTTGTGCTTCAGATGATTGTTGAAAGCATTTCCCTTTTTTGCACTGTTTAATTACAAACAGAACACATAAATAGCATTACAATTTTTAAATGCTGGTAGAAGCAATAGCTAAAGACAATCATGAACAAATAAAATTACTTTCTCCTAAAACAGTGTACATTTTATTTGGGGAAAATAATAAAGATGAAAGCCCTTTGTTTGTTCTGCTAGAAAGAGCAAAGTCTTCTGAAGTTAGGTATCAAATAGACTAGTATTGTGGAAGTGACTGAGATATAAGTATAATTCTGTGATTGGTATCGTTATGCATTTGTCAAAACAATTTGAATCACATTACATTAGCACATTAACACAGTCTAGCCACTGCAGTTGCAGGTCTTCCATTTTTATGCACTGAAATAAAGTTCAAGATGAATGTCATCAGACCATATAATTTGTTTCAGATATTCTGTATATGACATTTAATATTTTCACACCAGAACTTGAATATTGATATCATTTGTTTTCAGCATGCACTTTTCTACCGTATCTATCTAAACCCAGCTGAAGTTTTACTCAAAAGCTGAATGATGGTGAAACTCTGGTTGGATATTATCTAAAATACTTTCTTATATTTTCATTTTTCCTACTTCTTGAGCTATAGAACAATTATTCTCAAAACATAATCAGAAAAGCCTGGAAGAAAATCCACAAAAAAAGGTATAAAACCACCGTGAGAGACATATGATGAGTGGGTGGGTTTTCTTCAGAGTCCATCTGTAAAACATTTTTAAAAAAATGACATCCCACAAGGATTTGTTAAAGGGAAGGATTGGGTCTGAGATAACTTCAGAGAGATAGTTAATGGAACTGTGACAATTTACACCAACTGGGATATGTTTCCAAGAGCTATGTATTGAAATCTCAAAAGATCGGTATCTAAGACAGTAACAGCACCTTGAGCAAAATACATGAATAAATAAAAGGGAAGAAAAGGTTCAGGCAGAATTAATTCCTTGATTCAGGGAAGTATTTGAACTTACATTTAACTACAGTTAAACTGCATGGGGTTTTTTTGAAAGGAAAATATGCCAGATATTGAGAACATCCTACAGTTCTAAATGAAATCCACTCTTGTACATTAATAGGCTTCAAGCTCCGTGTGACTGTAACTCTATTTCATTTTATTCTGTCAGCACTTATGTTTTGGAATTACTTGTCAAGATACTAGTAATTGGTACTAAAAAGATAACACTATGAACACAGTTTGTATATTTTCATCTTTATAGTTGAAACAGAATAAAGTGAAATGGGATTCTGCTAAACCTATGTTGAGAAAATTAACAAATGCCACTTCGAGTTTTTTTTTCAAACTCTGAGACGCTCAGTGAGAGTGTTTTATAGAGGCATAATATATAGCTTTGGAAGTTTTCTTCCTAAGCCTACCGTGTCCTATTGTGTTCCAGAGGAAATTAAAAAGTGTTTAAGGGGTTATGAGGAATATTCAGAGGTCTTCTAAAGCTGAAAATATCTTCCCAAGACGTTGCCCATAGTAGGCCTTCTGCAATTTCGTAGAAGTGAAATGCAGCTACTCTTGCTCCGCCGGTCAGAGCTGGACTTTTTCACTTGTTGGCATGGTAATGCTATTGGGATCTGTCGCTGAAATACTTTCTTAAAAGGGCTGGAGGGTTATTCTAAGGCTCCTGATGCCTTAGCAGTCTTCAGTCCAGGCTTCAGCCACTTACTGGAGCAGACGTGGTAAGATCTACACCCTGTGAAATCAGACTAGATGCTTTAAGGAAAAGGAGCAGCAGAGTTTTAACAAGGGATGAAGAAGTCACAGTAAAGAGGAGCAGATGTATGAAAATTAGAGAGCACTGAATAAGGGAGGAATACTGTGTAAGAGACCCCAGACAGACATGTAAAGTAAAGGAAGAGGAGAATGGAATATGTATTCTGGGACTTCTACCACTTGGGAACAAGGAATAAGAAAGGGAAAGCCGGAATAAAAACCTGAAAGGACATGCTAGTAGAAGGAGACCAGAGCTTCTGAAGGGCACAAGTCAGGGTAGAAATGCATTTCTGTGTGATCAGGGGAGGAACAGGATGGTCAGGGAGGGGAAACACATTTCAGCTGGGATGAGGAAATTGATGCAGCAAGTGTGAGTGGGGATTAATTTTGTTTGTCTGTGGGTAAACCAAATCAATTCATAAAGACTTGATTGTGGGTTGAATTGATGCTGATGGTGCATGCACTAAGTGGCGTTGAGTTACAGAGGGAGGTATTTGAATATGTATGTCAGCGTGAGGGGAATTGACTTTGACTGTGGAGGACAAAGTGACTGAGAATTGATTTTTATTGTGGAAGGAAATTGATCCAGAGAGGGAGGGAAAATCACTTTGATTTGTGTGTAAGGAAAGCTCTGACAATGGTAGAGGACTGATGACAGAAGAAATTAATTTTGAATTTGGTCATCACATGATTTTGAACATGTTATTTGTAGCAGCTGAGAAGTGTCCTGCATGAGATAAGGATATATGTTCTGTTCTGTGAGATGGCACTGGGAAATTTGTAATCAGAAGATCATTAATTCATATTTGAGCCAACAATACTAGTTTTTGGAAAGCAGCATTGACCAATAATAATAATTAACCACAAAAATACAACAAAACCAAATCAAAACAAACAAAAAAAACCCACAACAAACCCAAACAAAACCCACTGGAGTGCTAATATAAAGACAGTGAGTGTGCCTGAGATATGTAGTGCTGGAGTTTACATTTGCAGTAGTGGAATTAGGAGCAGAATAATGGTTTTATCCTGTACTCATTCAAGTCTGATAAGAGTTCTGGACTAAAAATGAATAGGGACTGTATCTTCAATCATTCCAGTATGTTCACACTGGTACTTACGCTCCTGGCTGTGTTTAACTGTGCATACCCATTAAACATTGCTGTCCTTCTAAATCATCTTGTCTGTCTGAATGTGGAAGCCTGTTTAAGTGAAGAAGTTCAGCTCACCAAATGGATTGAAGATTTTAAAGAAAGTTAACCAGAGGTGGTTATTTCCATAGGTAACTTCCTTTGAAAATCTTGATTCTGCTTCTGATTTATTATTACAATAAAGACTGGCCGGGCTGTTTGTCTGTTTGCAGCCAGGAAGCTTAAACATTGACTGGGACAAGGCAAAGTAGAACTGAAAGGAAAACACGTGCGCTAATAGACATAGTGCTATCCTTCTAAGAAATAGTGAGAAAGGTGGTGTACTTGACAAACTAAGATTTTCAGAGGTATATTTAGCAGTTGATAAAGTAGACTCATGAAAATTGACTCGCTCGATTCAACAAATTATCGAAAAACTCAGATTTAGTTGAGACAGAACCATGTAACACTTGGCCTCCAGGGAGGGCAGTTACCAACACCTGTAATGTCTGTTCTGTAAAAGATCAGCAACCTAGTAGCAGCTTGTTGAGTCCAAATTATAAAGTTTATTTTTATGCCTTTAAAAAGTTGTCATGATAATTTATTTACTTCTGTTGACATTCCCAATCAAAGGGAGGTCAGTTTGGCCAAGGATGAAAAACTTACAAAAAAATAAACAGTCAAGCATGTTTACTGCCAACCATTGAGTTGCTTTATATTTGGCAACTCTCACTTGCACCTGGCAGGGTTTTGTTCTTCCTGCCATCAGAAATTATTGTAATGCTTGACTCCGGCTGTAGGACTCACAGGTGGAATCGCTACATCTCTCCTGGAGGCAGGGAGGGTGTGGAGAGCTGGGGGCCTGGACGCCCCAACCTCAGGCCTGAACAAGACTATGTAGAAAGTCTTCATGGAAATTTTTTTCAGGTGGAAGGTGTGAAAGGTGACTGGGGCAAGTCAGTGTGGTTGAACAGGAGCAAATCAGATCGGCCAGACCGGACAGTTTTCCGTGCTAAAATAACAGCCTCTCTAGACGGCCTCTGTTAATTATGGAATATTATTACTCTGTTGGGTATTTTGTGCTGTTGAGTGATTATTGGTATTTCCTTGAATACTACTGAAGCAAATAGGTTTTAGCAACTATTCTATCAGCAGATTTTTTCATGCTTGGCTTTTTATTATCAATATTTTTCTGTAAGTTAAATTTTTTGGTCCTTAATTAATCCATCACAAAACTTAATTTTGCTATTCCCTATCACCCATAGGTGTTCATTGCATTAAGTACCTAGTAAATGCTTTTTTTAAAAAAAAAGTTACCTAACTAGTAGTTACCCTTTAAATTATGTGTGGAAAAATATACACATATATTTAGCTTTGGGCATATGAATGGCTCAATCAAATTCTTCATGTTCTTAACAAGTGAATATGTGTATAAGTAGGGTCAGCATACTTTCTTTGCTGCTGAGCAGTAATGCAGGAAAATTTCTATATACAGAGATCGTGGGAACTTAGAATTCTGCAAGAGTGTATGAAATAAAAATTTAAAAAATTCTGCTTCAGAACAAAAATTATTTATCTCAAATATTTGCAGAAAGAAAGCTCCAAGACAATCACAGTCTGTCATCTCAAACCCAAAATCTAGCTGGAACCCTAGGAATTTTAAAAAATAGGTAGGCAAATTATATTTAAGAACGTAGCGATGAGTCATCTAGACAAATTACACTGCTTCTGTGCAGGTGGCTCATAAATACTGTCATTGCCAGAAATGTTGCTGTCCTTCTTAGCAGTTTCTCTCACTTGTCTTGCTACTTTTTTTTTCTGTCTGCCAGGATTACCTTGATTTTTTTCTCAGAGAATTGGTTTGCGATAAAATACTTTTTAAAGTATAATGGCCAAAGATGTAGGGAAGTCTTAAATACATAAGTACATATTTAGTAATTCAAAATCAAGCACTCACAATTTTAGTCAGACCTTAACTGTTGGCAGGTGACCTCGTTTGTCGTAGCATTACACTTAGCTTTTAATGGTTGAGTTCAACAAATAGTAAAGATACAAGTTAGTACATTCTGGTTTCAAGCTCAGGAAACCTAAGAAGGGGCTCAGAATAGGCTAGTGTTTTTTTTTTTTAAAAGATAAAATTGAAAAAAAGTATTATATGAAAGTAAATTATTCTTTTCTTATAGGTTTTCTTTCATTAGGTAACATAAGGGATGTAATAGGAAATATATAGGATGTAATAAATCACAAAAAAGTTGGTATAAGATTTTTCCCAGACTTCAGAGGTCTGTGTGTTACATGGTATTTCATTAATGTTAGGTACTTAATTATCTGTGTGAGAAAAAACTATTATTTATTGCCTTTTTACATTTAAACTAAATGAAGTGCTTAAGCCAAAAATACCACTCCAGGGTTTATACAGTGGTGTCTAAATCCATGCTGATGTATTTTAACCTGTGTACATATTCATTTGAAAGGGGGTTTATCTCCTGCTTGACAATTCTTAATAACGCAATACACCGCTCCTGTATCCCCTTTGCATCCATTAGTCAATATATCCACAGCAACTAGCAATAACCCAGCAGCAAAAAGCATACTTAAGTTCTTTAAAATCTCCCACCTGAATTGCTGTAGCCAGGAAAAACAAATGGGCCCAAATATGTGTGACTACATTTTAAAAACTGCTGAGCACCTGCAACTTCATCAAAAGATGTTGGACGTCAGCACTTAACAATTTAGTCCACCAAATTAAAAATATTAACCATGCGGATTTAGAAAGCCTACAGTAATCTGTCAGGGTTGGCGTTCTACCAGGAATCCATCCTCGGTTTGGGATGTTTTTCATGGCATTGCAACTACTGTTGCGGCTGCTTGTCCCACGTGTTGCTCGGTGGGGTGGCTGGCGCTGGTGGGGTGCAGTCGGCTTGTGCTGCTGAGGGTCCGCTGGCTCCATTGCCAGCAGCCGGCATTCCTGCGAGCTGCTTCGGGATCCTCCCGTAAAGCACGGTTATGGTTTTGCAAGATGTGGGTTTGAGGGATGTGCATGCTACTTGGGCCAAATCCCTTGTTTGCATCTCAAAGGCTGTCATCCCAGGGAGTGTAGACAGAAAAAAAAAAAAAAAAAAAGAGCTGATATCTTTCCAAGATGGGTGAATCCACAGCCTTGTGTATGTTTGCAGAGGGTAGCTGTCAGCTTGTGTTTATGCATCTGGTTCTCAAAGGATATTAGTTCCTAAGAAAAAATATTTAAATTCAAAACATGGCTAGGAGAGCCTGGTTCCTATGTCTTTGTCTCGGTGCTGTCTTCCTTGCTATAACCCCACAGCACTTGAGTTTCTCTCCTTCCTCAGTCCTCCTTGGCCTGGAGGATCCCCACTACCACCCGTTTTCCTCAAGCAGCAGAGCAGGGCTTGGTGGGACTGCGCTCCTTCCTGAGCCCTTACATGCCTCCATTGCCTGGTTATTGCTGCTTGAAGACCTTCCTGCTGTGGGGGAATCTGGCTGGCTTTCTATTGCTCCATTTCACACAGTTCTAGAGTAATGAGTCTCTCTAAGGTGGCTCATATCTAGTTAAAATTGGCCAGTGGCTTCAACCTTACCAGGACCAGAGGAGGGGAAAGGACAGACAGTCACGATTACCGTGTGGCATTTGTGAAACCAGGCTAAAGCCCGGAGCGGGGCGTTCCGCAGTGCTGGTAGGGCTGAAGGAAGGTCAGCTGCGCTTTGGATAGGGCAAAGACAGACAGATGATGAGACATGGCATCAGAACTGCCTCAGATTGCAGAGGTAATTACAGGACATATGTTTCTAGCTACAGAATTTTTAGTGTCCTATATTTTGTGAGAGTTGAATTCACTTTAAAAGATGTACTCCACTCCAGTAAGTCCTGATGGCAGAATACAGTACTTGCAGAAGCGCAGAATTGAAGGCTCATGCTGAACAGATTTACAGAACTCTTACCTTCGTACTGTTGCTTGACATTATACAAAAAGTTTATTTCAGAGTCATAGAATGGGATTTTCCTGAGGAAAAAATGTCTGCAATGAAATCCTTTATTAACTGCACACAGTTATGCAGATAAGCAAGTATATTAAATAAGGACAACATGTGCTGGGTTGGGGGTTATTCTTTTGTACAGTTTTAAATTGAGCAGTCTGAGCGTTTTAACAATCTTCCTACTGCTATATGACACCTTAATAATACTATTTAAAAGGTTTGAATTGTTATTTTTGATGCTGGGTCTAGAAACATGTATGTCTACCTCCCTCTCTGCCTCTCTCTATTTCTCTCTCTGTAAACATATCCCTAGTTTCCCAGCAGGTTCAAACACAGATGGCTGCCTTATTGCGACAGAAGCAAAAATGCTACATTAATGTTTAAAGAGATTAAAAATCCTCTTGGCAGCAGTGGCATATGTTACCAGTTAATTGTAGCACTGGAAGCTTCCCTGCTGTTTTAAAACATGGACTCATTTTACTTGCTTTTTGCAGAGCAGTATGAAATGTCAAATTTGTTGGTATAAGTTTTGAATCCAGTCTGACAAAAATGAGTCATAAAGACAATGTTGTTGTCCTATCTAACATAGTTTTTGAATCCAAATAATGTTCTACTACTATGCCAGCTCTGGCAGAAAGCTGGCTCCCTGCTCTAACCCAATGATCATGTGCATACTTTATGATTTCAAGAGAGAGTGTTCGCGTTTGGAAGGCAGTTTTTAGCTTTTCACCTGCATTATTTCAGATTATTTTCATGTTGGCCAAAGCAGGCTGCTTGCTTAAATTACTTTTAAGATGCAACGCTAGCTAGCTTTTTCTGGCACAACCTCCAGTTGGAAACAGAATAGTCAAACCCACCCTGTGATAGCCTGCTAGCAACGAACGTTTTTGTTGTGTTGAAGACGTTTTTAACTGCCGTGGTCAGGTGATTAGCACACTGCTGAGTAACATCATTCTTTCCAGATCCCTATTCACAGATTAACAATTCTCAGTAGTGCATTGCTGACAGTGTGCAGCTACTATATGCTACTTTTTGAGTAGGGAAAGAAATAGGAAAAAAAAATTGGAAACCTGAAAACTTCTGTCATTTTACTTTAAATTCTGTTGCCGTTTTTGGACTGTCTCCAGTTCTCCTTAAATCGGGTAGCAGCTGTCACATCAGATACACACTGGGATAAAACAAAGGATTCGGTCTTCCTAACTAACCTTTAAACACCAACACTATTAGCAGAACACTTTTGCTTCAGAAAGGCTGAGGATAAAACTTCATGTGACTGTACTGCAAGGTGTCACATCACCCTTGTGCGCGTTTTGACTAGAGCTGCACAGGCTTTATCAGGCTTAAGTATTCTAGAAAGTACTTGTGGCGTAAATACATTCTCATGTCGGAAAGGTAAACGAAGCTTAGCGTCACATAGTGCCTGTGATCCTTTTTACTATTTGTTCTTTGCCATATGTGCGCATTAGGTGCTACAGACAAGTAGATGTGATCTCTGCCCCTGAGGGGCTTACAGGCTAGATTGAGCATCGCGTGGAGATGAGGCATTGTTGGCATGCTCTGCAGGGAAGGCCAAGGCTATGTAGGCATGAAGGAGCCTTGCTTCTCTGGAAAACAGACCTTCCAAATCAAGGCTGAAACATGTCAGTAGGGGAGAGAGCACAAGTGCTGATTTCTTCAGAGGGCTTCAGGCTGCGCAGTACTTACCTGCTATCCATTCCTTGCACTGATACCTACATCTCGAAAATATCTGTGCAAACCCAGATGGTTTTCTCCACTATTACTAAGGCATACGTTGCCTGCTTGGGCAGTCAGGGGATTTCCAGATGACAGCTTTAGTCGTGTTTACATCACTGTTACTTGTCATAAAAGTGACACTAATATGAAAATTAAACATTGCTATATTGGGGGGAAAGAATAAATTTTGAGCAGAGTCCTACAAATTATTACATTTTGCAGGAAGTTTAATCAAGTCAATAATTGTTATGAAAGAGCTCTTACTAGATATTGTTTTGTACTGGCTTTTTGTAAGAGGAAGCTTCCAACTAAATTTAATAGTGTAATGTAATATAAACGTATTAGAAACAGTAGTTTGGTGAAAGCTTTCAAGACTGAAAATAGTACTGGTGACTGAGACATACAAAAGCCACTCAGGTAGGAAAGTAAGAAACAGTAGCAACTTGCTATTCCTTTCATCTTCTGCCTAGAAACATTCAATTACACGTGGCTGTCCAATAGGACACTGAAAATAAATAGTAGGGAGGACCTTTGTACATGGAATAAAACATGGAATTGTGTTTTGTTGTCTGTTTTGGAAGCAGTAACTTCCACAGCAGATTGATACTGTGATTCATGACACCAAAGAATCTACTTTTGAGCCTGGGGTTCCCCTGTCATCCCTTGTAGTTTTAGTGGAGCACAGGTCAAAAACTTCACTTACATGAAGTAGCATCCTGACACATCTAATTTAATTTAAAAGGTGAAGAGTCAACACATTAGAGATTAGGCAAGTGTCCTCTTCGGCTGCGTATTTCTCCTTTCTTCTGTGCTGTCCTTTGTGGTAATGTCCTTAACCCATCATTTTTGTGGATTCTGATCGGTCTCATTACTCTAACCTCATGGTTTGTTCTCCTATTTTTTTTTCCTATAATGATTTGTTTAGATCATAAGTTCAAAATATAGACATTGAAATATACAGCTTAATGTCTAATTAAAAGGGCAACTTGTTTGCTAACACAACAGATTTGAATTCTCCATGTACGGCGCCATGGATTCGTGCCCTGTTTGGCTTATTGTTATAGGACCCACACAAGTCAATAGGATTATGTAGTTACTAGAGGAAATTGTCTTTCCTGAGCATAAAAGGTTCTTTATTGAAACAATTTACAGTTACTTGAATTATATTTATATGCTAATTAATACAAACCTTTTAGGATAGACTACCAGAAATTAGCAGGAAATTTTACTTGATTCTGAAGAGTGCTGCTTTGGGGAATGACAAGCTTTGAGGTAGTGTTTGTCACACACTATGTCTCTTGCTAATGGAAAAATTCAATCCAGTGGTAACACGTTCTTGTTCAACTGAAACAGAATAATCATTCTAGATTGCAAAACAGAAATCTTGCCTTTGAGCTATTTACAGTCGAGCAGACACACAAGAAACAATAATATTGACTAACTACAAGGCATGACTAACAAATAAAATCTTCATATATGACAATAATATTCTGAAGCACTATACTGAGTCTTGTTTTCAAATTACAGTCAGCATCAGAATATAGAAATTGTACATCATTGATCAAGTGGTTGCAGCCAAAAGTATTTTGGTAAAAAATCTTTTCAATAGAGATACAAATTTTCTTGGCCCAAGCTGTAAACTACTTACTTCACTGTTAAGTGCATATCAAGACGTCTACTCTCCTAAAATATACTGTGAAATATCAGTTTTGAGAAATAGTGTCCAGTTTTTCCAAAAATGTAGGTAATAGTTTATAAAATAGTAGTCGAAGCAGGAATGTAAACTTCCTTTTTCCATCCATTCAAAGTCTGAAACATATGATCAAAACATTATTTCAAGAAGGATAAATCTGCCACAAGATTTGTTCCTGCAGAATATCTCTTTATGATCAAATGTTTAATTCTTGTCTGGCTTAGGTTAATTTTAACTGTTCTGCTCTGAATTTAACTGTTTAATCCCATTGCACCTCTGATATTAGATTTTGGTACTGTGTCTTATATGTCTTTTTGTCTGCATGGTTGCTGCTTTTTTTTGTAGATGTCAGTGTAACTCCATTACTAATTTTTTAAATGTGAAAGGCTGAGAATCACAATAAAATTAACACAATGCACCATAAGAAATACACGTAATTAAACCTAAACAAAATCACTTTAATAAGAAAATCATACCATTTTCTTCAATATTATAAGTATGCCCCAGCGTGCTACGTTTTAAGAGCATTGTCTCACACTGTAATGTGTTGTAGATATCCCACATTTTTTATATTATCTCTAACTCGGATGATTCTAAAGGGTTTTTGCGTATGTGTGTTGTCATTGTTGGGAACCTCACTATTCAGTAAGATTCCAACTGAAGTTTCCTACTCTTGATACAGCAATCATTTTTTCCTTCCTACTCCTTCCCTCAGTAGTGCTCTGGGGTTCTGACGCAACCAAGACCACCTTGGGAAGTTGCTCCCCCCCCGCCCAAGGAATCCAGCATCTCTTTTTACACCTAGGTTAGTGCCTTCAGGAAATTTCAGGTTCAGTCTCTGGAGCTTTTTTGCTTCCTGGGATTAGGACCAGCACACTAGAGTACAGAATGCTTGTAGGATCGAGCCAATCAATGTTTAATAGAAGACTGAATGCACTATGTAGCAGAACAATGAAAGCAACATTATCGCTTATTTATTGTTAGGGATAATGCTGCATGAATTCTTTTTCTACAGACAGATTGAAGATGGAGGTTGTCTCTGATTGTAAGGGTACTTGAGATTTATCAGAATTTGAGCTAACCTACATTAAAAGCTACCTTTGTTCCACTACTTACTGATATTCTTTGTTAAAATGCTGAATACACACAAAACTTGACGTAGGCAATTGGAAAACATTTTGTAATTTTCTGTGGTAAAGTGATAGACATCACTCACACTGTTTAAATTACTATCACTGATGTCCTATTATTTGTTTACAGTTTTATTGGAGTAACAAGATGAATGCAGATGTAGCAGCAGTACTAATTCCTTGGGATACAGACATATCCTAATTAAAGTATTTTCATACTTTGTTTTCTGAAAGTGAAGTTTGCAGTTGAAGAGGAGAGAGTTTTTATCCTCATTTCTTTTTTTGTGGACTTGTGATAGTAGCATAAAACATTAAAAAAAAATTAGTCTTTAATTTCGAAGCTATAGTGAATCTGCTAAAGCTATAAACAAGCATATTTAAATAGTTACTTTGCATTATTCATGTAAGTGGAAAAAGATTCACTCTGGGTAGACAATTACTGTGTATTAACATCTTGCCTTAGGGCAGTTGAAATGGTTTTTAATGAGGTGTTACCAGTCCTGAATATCTTTCATTTGCCACTTGACCCAACAATTTATTTTTACTGGGACATCTTGACTTAAAATACTTAGCTTTATCATAGAGATTTTCGTTAATCATATACTATACTTACACAGAATGTTTATTAATATAAAAGGTATTTATTAAATTAATCATTATTATTCTAAATAATGATAACTGGTACCCAGATTAAAATTCATCCGAATTTCCTGAGTATTCAGATCCAGAGCCTACGAATCACCCTGCTAAATTAGTATTCAGGTCATGAAAACAACTAATGAGGCTTCAGACCTATAAAAGTCCACTCAAACAAACATCTGCCAGTGTTTTAGAGGATATTCTGGCCCTGGAATCTGCTATGACCTGAAGGGCAGAGCAATATGAACTTAACTAAGACAGTATTTCCGATAATTTGAGATCTAGAGACCATAGCAATAAAGAAAAATGGCTCTTCCTCCAGCGTGAAGACACAAATATCCGCTGCTCAGTCACACCAGCAGTGGGCTGAGTAGGAATAGGATTTCCAGTTGCTTTGTTCAAATAATATGGCTCAGGTACTTGTACTGTACCATAACTTAGCGTGATTGAGTACTCTGCACCTGGTTGTACTTGGCTGATAAAATGATGTTTCTGAAAGCTTTTGGCATAACAAGTCTGTGGCTGTGGTCCGAATGTTCTACACCAATTGCTCATGTGAGCACTTATGATGTGGTAAGAGTGTTCATGTCAAGGTAGTCCTGGGCAGTAATTCTGTAAGATACATAGAGCTCTGTGAATCCATGCCTTTATTTCACATACATTTCATAGAAGCAAATCCTAAGAGTTAACATGGTACTGTCAGTTTGGAGCAGCAGACAAAATCTCTTTCGTCAGGTTTATGTCAGAACATCCTTCACGCAGCTGGCTGTCACACGCGTGAGAAAGGTTTGGAGACGTTCCTGCAGTCAGCTCTCTACCTGCTCTTCCCGCTGCTGTTGGCTCCGTAGCACAGAGCAGCGCTCACAGCGAAACTCCTTTGGATACCAGGGTATAGAGGCACACCAGCAGAGTGCTTCTCTCAGGCTGTTCCTGTTCCAGACACAGTTCAGGCATCTTTATATCCTCCCCTGCTGCCACACTGGTACTCCCACAGCGCCACACACGCTGCTGCAGCACCAGCCTGGATGCCAGCATCGAGGCCATCAGTAACTGTAAATGACAGTTCAGGGGGCCAGTAATTAGATTCCTCAGGCTTTTACAAGACCACAACATAGCTGTCTTTGGCCCAGAATCAGTAGTCTAGAAGGGGGAAGCAGACATAACACAAATTCATTTATAAAGAAATTACAGTGATCAAGAATAAGAGGTTGACCACTGCTTCGTTTCTTGCTGGAACATATGGTGCACAAATATAATTCATCTTAGTGCGGGGGCGGGATACAGGGTAAAAGGGAATCTTTCTGGCATATATACCAATATAATGCCAGTTACTCTGCTGGAGTCTCTTTCTCTCTGTATATGTAATCTATGTTGAATTAATTTGTAGTTGGCTGAATTTCAAACACATCAGGTTTGTTTTCATGTATGTTGATGGGATTTTCTTTTGGATCAGTTTCTTATGTTAATTAGACCTCCATTTATGCTACATTGTAATGAGCTTTAGCAACTCTGCGTGTGCAAGCCCAGTGGGAAATTGGCTGGATTTGCACAATTTCAAGTTTTGCAGTTGCCTGGTTTTGGTACGCTATAGGTTTTCCTTTTTCCAAAGTCATGGACAGGCTTAAGGAGGGCAATCAGATCTTTTCTGGTTTTTCAAAGAGAGGTTATTTTGTTGAGGAATATAAAGCCTAATGTATTAACTTCCACTTTAAAGAAGGAGGGGTGTTTTTAGCTGGAAGGCTTATTGGTTCTTCAGATCTTTAATGACTAAGTTAAAAAGAGTAAATGTCATGGGTTTGGGGGGGCTTCTAGTCCAGCCTTTACTTGGTGGGGAAGTAACTAGATATCTAAAGTAGGCTGGTGTGTATTTGAGCAAGAGAGCAATGCAAGTAAATCTTAAATGTCTGTCTGTCTCACAGAACAGAGACGTGCGTGGGTTTTTTAAAATTTAAAGGGATTTCCACATCCACTGCTTTGCTGATCTGTTCAATACCCAAAGACCATCTGATTTTTAAAAGCATTAATCACTGACATTTTGTGTTTATTTTATTGGAAGTCAAAGGATGCTTCATGCACTTGAAAATGAAGACATCTATTTGTCTAAACATATAATAGGATTCTCTTCAAGTAGCTATTTTAAAAAAAAAAAACTTCTTCAGTGGCCCCTATGGAAGCTAGATATGTGAAAACTGATACACTCACAGGTATTATAAACAGGCCTATGAAATAAAAACAAAATCCTAGTTTACTCATATGTAATATGTATTTAACATACAAATCATATGTAAGTATATATTTTCTAGAATGTAGTGGGAACTTTCTACTTTTTTCTTTACTGCTTACTGATGAGTGGTTGAAGGTGGCCCTTTTCCTTACTTTTCCTGATAATTCAGGTTGTATGACTTAAACCCAGTGAAGGCAGCGGGCAAACTGCTGGACCTGGGTTCAGAGCCATCTGACTGTTGGACGGTGAACACAGCTGGGGGTGTCTGTAGCTTTGTGAAGACATAGAAGAGAACAGAGGTGGGTTCCTGTGAATTCTAGGGCAGCTAATGATAATGCCTCTAAAAATTCACTGTAGAGAAATAGAGAAAGCTCCTCGTCTTCCCCACCAAGTGGTCTTGGCTAGTCCATAAGAACAGACAAGCTGTTGTTTCTTCACAACAGGGTGACATTATTTCTAAAAGAACTTCTTTTTGTATTGTGCCTGCACAAGCTCTTTGACACTCCTGAAGTATAAATATAGGCTCAATCCAAAAAGCTGAGAACAAAATGGATATTTAAACCTTGCCTGTTGCAAGTGCCGGCGTAAACACGACCCTCGTGGAGCAGAGAGGATTCCTGCATGTCTCTGAGAGCAGAACCATAGTAGCAGGTCGAACCACGGTCGGGCTATCAGCACGTCTGCGTATGATTTTGTTGGCAGAAAGTCTTGCTGTGCCCGTGCTCCACACGAAGCAGAGCAACATGAGCACAGTCAGCACATGCTGAACCTCAGCGGTAACGCAGGGCCCAAGCTAATCTACCTTGGCTTTTCAAAGGCTCTATTAAGTCAGTTCAGCATTGGATTAAAAATGTTCTGGTGGTTTTAGTCATCTAGCTACACAGGGGCAGAGCAAGCCTGTTTCTGCCTGTGAAATACCTTCTAGTTACCATCTATTTAATACAGCAACCTCAGCTGAGTTTGGCACTTGAAAGCTTTTTTTTTTTCAGGAGCCTCAGGCAGTAGCTGTAATTGCCAGCTCATAAGTAGCTTCTTCAAAACAAAACCTTATTTATTCTTTCATCCACACAGCACAAGTGTTAATCGTGCAGAAGAGCAATTGCCCATCTTTCCCTTTACAACTACCTTCATTTTCCCTTATAACAGTAAAACTTTATGTTTATAGACACAAGTTTCTTCCAAGCAACTAGCTTCCATTTCCTTTTGAAAACAAGATTATATCTCCAAATACTTTTACATCACAAAAATACTCATATTACCTACCAAAATCCTTAAAATATTTAGTATTTTCCTCTTATGTTACAGTGAAAAAAATAATGTAGGAGACGTGGCTTAGACTGTTCCCATTTCTCAAAAGACGTTTGCAATAAATATTCATCTTAACCTCAGGCATTGTTGTTAATATTCGAACTTGGGCTTTTCAGCTTCACACACTTCCAGAGCACTTCCTTAAAGTAAGAATGGGCTGGCCTTCTCAACAAATCCATGTACCACACAGAAATGTATTTTTATATTTGTAATTATCAATAAGATAATTACAAACTTCCCTTTCCATACTGTTTGTTTATTCAGTCATTATGGTCAAAACATATTGTGTTGGACTACACCGAGAACTCTTTCTCCTCACTTCAGTGAAATAATCTGTATAGTAACAGATAGGCTTATAGAATTTCTCAAAGGTATTTGCAAAATGTCATCACATGTGAGTACTGAGCAATTACATTATGATAAGAATTATATCATCATTGCCTATTACATAATCTGCAGTGGGGACACTGTGCCTTCTATTCTGTTAAAAGTTACAATGATCATGAAACAGGAGGAGGACTGAACCTCAGTTCCCCCAGTAAATAGATTAATCCATACACAAGATAATACACAACAGGTTTCTTGATCAGTAGTAAAGCTTGCGTGCTTTAAGCATGGTGAAAATTGTAGGCTATACAAAGAATGAGCGGTGGATAAAAACCATTGGCCTTTAATGGTGCGTTTTAGGAGGCTGGGTGGTCAGTGCAGTGGGAGCATGTGTTGGCTCTGGGAACCCACCCAGCTTCAGACTGTGGTCAAATACAAAGACAACTGAAATCCCAGTATTTCCTGAATTTAGCCTGTTAGGAAATCAGACCCACAGTATATAATTGAATGTGTCATTCCTTGGGGAAACAAAAAAAGCATCCTTGCCTACCGTATCCAGCTCTTCAGCTGTGTGATTCTTGCAGTATTTAAACTAAATCAATGTGAAGTGGAGAAAATTTGCAGCACTTAATTGAATAATTTAATTTTTAGAGCAGAAAAGATATCACTAATGCTCAAAAAGTGGTAAGATGTTCATAGTGTGAACTTTCTCAGCAGAACTTGCTGCATCTCACACATGGTCAAGAATCTAGAGAACAGAAATGTGCAAAACAATTTGCAACCATGCATTGCACCAGAATCCAAAGGAAAGAAAAGAAATCAGAACAAGTGGTCACGCATATAAGTGAGCCTTACCAAATAAATAAAACATGTAAGTACATTGTTTTAGTATGCTTAATTGTTTTGCTAAACTGACACATTAATGAATATTGTCTTTTCATAAAAAAAAAAACACCACCTGAGCATGAAGTAAGACTTCAAAGTAAAAATCGGAAACACTACTTTTGGCTATCTGATTTCAAGGAACCTTTACAGCTGGGTGTGCTGTACTATACAACTATCTCTTAAATCTCTTAAAATGTCTATTCATTGCTTGTCTTCCGCCTAATCCAATGATCTCTTAAACCACCTAACAAAGTATCAGTTCCTTTGCGCTATGTCTATGTAGCTGTAAGCACGACCGTTCTGCTGCCCCATTCCTAACCTACCCCTGCCTGCAGCTCATCTTGCACATTATACTCATCTGCCTGCTTTACAATGCAGCCTAAATGGGACAGCGTTGTTCCGTGCCTGCCTTTTAGGAGTATCACTGAGCAGATGAGGAAGAAGTGCTGTTATGAACACAGCAGCCACATTGAAGTCCTACGTATTTTCCTTTAAATAGCTGTAGCTCCAGATGTGCCCTTGGTTTTCCCCATAAGGACAACACTCGCTGGCAGAGAGCCACAGCAGTGGCAGAGATGGGTCTCAGCTGGCAGCATTTTTGCCAAATTATTACAGAACTCTTGATCCTGCCTCTCCTGGCCTTGGCTATTTTCTTGCAAATTCAACCAGTTATTGAGCATCCCCATCTCTGAACCACTTGTGGCTGTGGGGCACCCACGGGCTGGGCTCACTGCGAGCACCTGGGTGCCCCGGCCACGCCGTGCCTCACCGACTGCTGCGGGGGGCCAGGCTGAAAGTGTCGCCTGCATCCGAAAGCCATAGCTTACTTCAGACAACGCCTGTCTATGTACATTTCTCCTGCAAAAATATAAATTGTTCCAGGATCCCTCACACTGAGGGAAGGCAAGGACATGGATCTGAGAGAAAGCCAGGGCAGTGCAGGCATTTACGGGCTCACCAGCTACATCCCCCCCACCCCCACCCCCCCCGCCCCAGGAAGAGCAGCAAGAACCC
>JAVJGJ010000034.1:20836377-20852092 GCA_035590215.1 Microhierax caerulescens
GCTCTAACCCACTGGTCTGTGGCTGGGCTGCAGGTGGGGGACGCACGAGGCAATGGGATTGCCAGCACCACTGGGAGAAATACCCACGAACAGGGACGAGGTGGAAGGCAGCCCAGGGATGGGGCTGGGAGGCTCAACGCAAAAGCAACCAGGTAGTGAACGAAGCGGGAGCCTGAAGCAGAACAAGCCAACAGCGGCGGGCCACGACCACCCTTGTTGGCCTGGAGTGACTGCACAGACGAAAGCATGGGATGGTGATCTCGTTCAGACCTGGAGATGAAAGAAGGTTTTGGGAAGCAGAGCCCAAAGGGTGCGATCGCTCTCCTCTTCTGAGCTGTTCCCCAGCCACGCCACTGAGAATCTGCTCACAGCAATGCCAGAAGCCCTGGCCTGAGGAGCTGCGGTGTTAAAGAGCCAACTGTAGCCAAAATTTCAGGGAAACTTCTGGGTGTCAAATGCCTGATTTGGGTGAGAAAGACCCTGACCTGCTCAGCTCTAAGAAAGAAGAAAAGCAAGCTCAAAAGCGAAGGGTCCTCTATGGTGCTTCCAAATAGCCAACAGCAGTTTATCGCTTCACTAAAATTTATAAGGAATAAACAGCAAATTTTGTAAACTGTAGGTTTCCTGCCCTGTTAGAAGTGAAGTATAATGAATTAAAAGAGTATTTTACAAAACCCCTCAACCTTCAAACAATGGTGCTGCCAAACAAAACCCGACACATTTGTATACCCAGGACAATGACTCCCGAAATCTTTCTACTTCTAGCTCTGTGTAAATCAGGGAGATATATGCATACGCCCATGAATTTTTTAACTGTGAAAGTGTCTTTTTTTCCTGTATAGCAGATGTACAAAGGGAATGGGACTGGTTTATAACTTAGGCTTTTAAATAATAAATAAATGGCTTACACTCTCAGTTTGAGATGTCTTGATTCTTGTGTACTGTGCAATACTGAAGTACACAAATATTTTTTTAGAAAGAATTATTTTTCCCTTTTTGAAAAGAATAGAAAACATCAAGAATATGATAAAACATCACAGTCGGTTTCTAAACACTTTGCATCTTAATATGGTTGAAGTTAAGGAACTAAGTAATTTCTGAGTTTTTCCCTTGAGCTGCGTAGTTCTTTTCATATGTAATTATTCTCTGAGTGCATTAGATAATGCTATGGTTCCCACAGCTGTATACACATCTATAAATCATTAATGAGGCAGTTAACTGAAACAAAACTATAAAAGATTTGCATTACCCGGCAGAACCCAGCCTTAATTGACTTCCAGTTATTTACAATTAATTTTTCCATTTGGAATAATGATTGCAAGCAACTTAGGGTTTTTTTTATTACTCAGGAATTAGATGCTGACTATTCATCAAAAGTTTTTACAGCGGGACCCTGTCAGTGGACAGTAATGAGCTTGAGGTAATCTTATTTTTACACGCACATACACCCCCCCCACGGCAGAGGAGACGGGGCGGGAGGGGACACTTGTAGTAAAATGAGGACAGGAGTCAGCGCTAATTTTTTGGGGTTTCTTTTTATCACATACCTAAGTTTAACAACAATTAATTTCCTTTCTTTATAGCACCTAGCTGAAAGGCAGCACAATGAATAGAGCTGGCTACAGTTCTAGCTAGAATAAAGTGGACGTGTAAGGAGCGAGCAAATATTTGTTTCTATGTTTCTGTCTTACAAGACTGTAAGATAGAAACCAGAGACTAAACGATGCAAAGGCTGTCAAGTAAATATTAATCCATTATGCTCTTTAAAGAATTACTTTCATAGAAACATAGAGCACAAAGTAAATCCTCATTAACTTGTCACTAAGCCGCAGAGCTCGCGGCTGTGTCAGACTTGGACATACACAACTAAAAGATCTGCTCTCTCTGCCATATAAGCGTAACTCTCGCTGACGTTAATGGGCTGTGGATGTGTTCATTAGGAAGGGATGTCACGTTCAAATTCCTAATGAAACTTAAGTCAAAAGTAATCAGAGCCCATTTGCAGCAGCTGATGTTATCTTCATTATCTTTCAATCTTTGATTTTCAAAATGCCTAAGCAGAGAGATGCTATCAGTAGTAACTCCTGGTCAGTTTTCCGTTTCTGAATCACAACTATAAAATATGTAAGACCTTATGTATTGGGGTGCACTATACTGGAACCACAATCATCTATATTGGAATATATATATATATATATAGGAATATACTATACTGGAAATCAATCCATCCCTGAGACTGAACAAACTATACCTTTAATAATTTCCCCTTGCCACCCTTATGGGGTACAGGATACATCAAATAAACACTTGGGTTTGTCCCCTTCTCTCCCCCTCAGATATACCCGTCACGCTGAGGAAGTAAAGTTACTTGCTTTTTTTTTCTTGCTGCAAATAATAATTTTGTTATCCTTTGACCGACATTTAGGGCTGTCTCTTCCCCTTCATGAAAGCTGGCTGGTTACGCTGCTCCGGGCGAGGCAGGGAGAGCAACACCGGTGCTGTGGCCGCAGAACGGGCAGTGGCAGTCAGCACCAGGAGCTTTATTTCTTTGTGAGCCACGCAGACCAGGAGACACACACTGGTAAATATGGGAGAGGTTAATTCTGAGTGATGGTAAAGCTAACGGCTGCTTTCTTCACCTTATCAATAGGTGCCAGCGAAAGGCCACTATAATTGATCTAGAAAATGTGGCCCCCGTGACAATCACACACTTGTAACCTTGAAAATCTCGCAATCTAGTGCTGAAGTAATTTTTTTCCAGGTTATGTTCCACTGGATTGTATTACAATGTGTAATGTAAAGTAACGTGACAAGACTAGACATGGGTCATTCAGTCTGTCAGTAATTCAGAGCTTGGCAAATTGGTCCCCCCTCTTCACCAGCCCGTGAACTTCACAGATACTTAACTTATTCATGCTACACTAGCTCCCACATTATTTTAGCTGGAAAAGCTACTGTGATGTGTGAAACTGAGAGGCTTTTTTGTTTGCAATTGGGCTGGTACCAGATGAGCAAACAGTGTTGTTATTTTCATTAAGATATCACATCCTGTCAACACGGAACATCGGCAATTGCATTTCAAATAATTGCACGCTTGACAAATGGGATGGCACCGGTCAGGCCATCCTTCCACCGTGCTCACGATCCTGCTTACTGGGCTTGGTTTCCTGGGGTGGGGAAGGGGCTTTTATTATTTGTGTAAACTCAGAGCTCCAGTAACTTTTTTATGCACATATGTGTTATTGATCTGTATTTTTTTTTCAGCTGGGTGCAACTATTTTAATAATTCTAAACCCAAGAATTCCACCACATTCCAGAAAGTATTAAACCCATCAACCCCTTCTTTCTTATATAGATTCTGAATAAAGCCTGTTACTGCCCGTCTTCAAAACACTGAAAAAGAAATACTGTGGCTTTGGAGTTTCTTAAGGGTTTGCTTTGAAGAAGCCAAGCATAATTTTGGTGAAAACAGAACTTTCATTTGGTGAACATTTCTGTTTATTTGAAAAACTATTAACTATCAAAAATAGGCAATTTACTTACCAGCTCTGTTATAAACCAAGAGCCTCGGTCCCGCAGTGTTTCTCATCACGACAGCAGACGGCTCATTCCTCGGTGACTCCTTGCAGTATTACGAGCATCCCCTGGTTTTGATTTGGCGTCAGAGCCAGCATCTGTGAATCAGGTCTGTGAATTAAACAAAATTGCTTCTATTTTTCTTTTTTTTTTTTTTTCTTTTTTTTTTTTTCCGAATTAGTATGAGCTGAACTTAATTCATATTAGAAGAAATAAAGAATTACAGCCGGGGTGTGAGGAATTCATTTTTTCCTTTGGAATGGAATCTCAGTATTAAACTACCAGGGAAAAGCCATGAAAGGAATCAGTGGTTTTTCCACAGCTTTGCACATTGTAGAGTCATTTCAACATTGTAATATAGGTGTCAAATGCTAATAAATCAGCTGTCAAATGCTATCAAATACTTACTTTGCACAGGTGTAAATGATCACATAAAATGCAAAGCACTGATCTGACACCAAAAAATCTCTGAGTACAATTCCTGTCTTCACCAGTTTTATAGAACTATTAAAAAAAGTCCAATAGGGAGTTTATTCCTTGTTATTTAAGTTACTAGCTTTTTTTTTTTTTGTCTGTTTTCTTACTTTCCAGGATGTGGTTCCCCTCTCTCCCACCTTGCCACCCAATTGACACCAAGGAAGAGAATGCAACAATTTATACGGAATTGCTTTGGACTGGTCTACAAAGAAAAATGTTTCGCAATAATGTTACGAATGATAAAGTGTTTTTCTTGCCAAACATCTCTGTAAGTGCCCCAGCATCATCAACTGATGGCAGCACAGCTCTGGGAATAAACAGACTTTCAGCTAATGGCAGGAATCATCAGGGGAAACGCGAAACAGGTATTTCTTCCCAATACAGAATGAAACATATGATTGAAGTTAAACGCCAAATCCTACTGGCACTGGAGTGAATTAAAGTTTATTTTTCATTCCTGTTTATTCATTCTTCTCTTTTTAGATAATTCATCTTGTTTCATTTAATGCCAGTGGTTTTCCCTTTCTATTTGGCCACTTTGGTGGAAGCGGGGGACGACTCATCTTAGGCATGTGGCCTTTTGGTAATAAGATTATAAAGTTTCAGGCAAAGCCCAGAGCCTAAAATGAGACGGGTGCAGGCAGGCCATGCGTGCAGGCAGCCTGCAAAGGTGGGGGCCAGGGGACCGCGGCCCCACCACTTCTCGGCCCCCGCCGTAGGACAGCTGCCGGCACAGCCCGAAAGGCGTCTGCACCCTGCACCCTGCACCCTGCACCCTGCACCCTGCGCCCTGCCCCGCCACGCTCAGCTGCTCCATGCGCAGCGGTCACGCAGGGCTGTACGCTTCCAGAGCGCTCAGAGACCTCAGTGGAACATGCACTATTTGCTGCGAAGGGCCTGCGAAGCAACTTCTCTTACAGCGAAACCGTGTCTTCACCTAACAATTCAAATGACCGGGTTCCTAGCCACGGCCTTGTTTCGGACCATCTCGTGAGAAATAAATACGTCTGTCTCGCTGCTCGCTGACCGCAGCACAGTGACTAATCACAGCTGGGCCCATTTTGCACAGTTCCATGTGAACTTGCCACTTCTCCAGCTGCTTCACCTCCACCGTCCCTCCGACCAGTCAAAATCTGTTCCATCTTACCAGGCGCTCGCTCTGTCACCAGGAGCAGCAGGTGTGTACAGAGGACCTAACCCATCCGAGATGCTGGTCTTTAAAGCCAATACCGACCAACCTGAATCCCAGAGGCTGCCCCAGCGCTGTCGGCGCGGAGCTGGACTGCTCTCCCAGGCAAGAGCTGCAGTTTGGGCAGACACACCAGCCACAGAATACGTACCGGGAAGGTAGGGCAGCCCTTGGAGCGTTGAGAGAGCAGGGAGGTGAGGAGTTACACTGTAGGGATGGCAAAACCAACTCCTTTTCTTCCAACTAACCCCCCTTGTAAGCAGCCAAAGCAAAGAACTGATAGATGGCGAAAGCCATCTACTACTTGGTGAACACAGCTTTCAATGTCGTATGTGAAAAAGCATTACATGTCTTTTCAAACATGGAACGCCAAATTTTTTTAAAAAAGTTTAAACATTACAAAAGATCCAATCTGTTAAGTATTAGTTATCATAAGAGCATTTTAGTATATGGTGCTGTATTTACTTCCATAATTTTGGATTGTGTCAACAGAATCACATAATGAAGATACAGTAAAAATCGCACTGTATGTCTAACTGGAACTCACAATAAAGGGAGTTCTTAATTTTAAAAAACATGAGCTCCAAAAAGAATTTTCCACCTTACCTTAGATTACCACAGTCCAACGTTCATGCGAAGGATGCTCGATGAAGGAGCCAGCGTTAGCTGCCCAGCAGGAGCAGAAATGGATGACAGCCTAATGGCAAGGGAGCAAGCTGCAGCAGGGTGCTGTGCTGAAAGTGGCTCATTTCAATTGATTTCTTTGATGTATAAATATAAAACTGTAGTAATTCATAATTCATCTATAAATTTATCAGTATAAAACTGGTTTTCTACCCCTCCAGCCCAGCTTCATCAAAGATGCCCTTATTTGCAGACAGAACTCAAGTGAAAATGTTTATTAATAGTGATTTTACAATGTCTAAATGTCTAAAACATGCCTAAATGTTTGTCGCATGGATAACAAATAATGGTAGCACATGACCTGGCTTCAAACCACACCGCTGTGAACTCCTTTCCTGCTCCATCCCTCCTCGCCCAGGCAAGGCCCGGCAGCCGAAGCAGTGGTGGGGAAGCAGGACGCCTTTGCACCAGCATCGCTGCCAGAGGTACCGCGGCACGGCCCCACGCCCCGGTCAGGGCTCAGCACGTGGGCACACACGGCACGGCAGCCGTGTGGGGAGCAGCCAAGGCCACGAAGGAAATACGTAACAATTCAGGCTAGCCCACATTTTGCCATGTTACCAAAACCAGCCTGCAAATAAATAATTAATGGGCCACTTGCAGATAGCAATTACTTAAACCAGCATTCAGCTTTTAATGCACAGCCATGCATTTCTAAAGGAGAGTGTTCTCCCTGTGTATTACTATAGATCCAGATTTTAAATTGAGATCGGTCACTATCGATTCTGTAGGCGTTTACGATGATAGCAGGCTGCATCACACAGGATTCACAGAACTGCTGAGATACATCGCCATTAACTTGCCTGCATTTAGCCAAGATCACCTTGTGTCCCGCTAACACCAACTCTATCGGTGTAACGCCGTTGCAAAGGCAATGTACAAACCAGGAGAAGCTCTGTAGGAGAGCGGAGCCATCAGAGCGGCCGATGTGGAGGGGCTGCGGGTGCTGCACTCCAGCCTCAGCCGTGCCCCCCCATTCCTGGAAGCCCCAGCTGGGCTGCCCCTCACCCACATGCTGCCTTGGAGTGGGGCTTCATGCCCCCTGCACCCCGACACTTATAGGAGGTGCTGAGGAATCGGGCACAGCCAAAGTCCTGCTCCTCTCAGGCATTTTCATTTGAAAAAAAACAAACCAGCAAATCACCCCAAGAGCCAAAGCCTCGGGGCGGCGCTGGCGCCGTGGGGCTCCCAGCGCTGCAGCCCACCCTGGCCCAGAGGGTCTGGCTTCTCCAGCACTTCCCTACCGAGGTGGTTCCACTGTTGAGAAGACCAGATGAACAAGGCAGGCGAGAACCATCGCCAAAGGTGAAACTGTGTCCATGAGAAGCGAGGCGCAGCCCTGGGCGCGTTCCCGGGGCCAGCAGGACGCGGGCTGTGTGGCTCTCCCAGAGCCTGCCCACCAACCTGTGACCCACAGAGGCCACGGGCAGCTACCCTCCTGCTCCTTATAGCTTGCTTTTTCATAAGAAAGACCAGTAATTCTTCCCTCAGTCTTGTCTTTCAGTGAACAACCCCATCCCCTTCGCCTTGGAATGACAAGCTCAGCAGAGACCTAGACAAACGACACGAAAGCCATTTCCTCATTGTCCTGCTTTCCACGCGCAGTTGCAGTGCCTGCAACTAGACAAAGTCCACGCTGAGGCTTTTTACACTGCACAGAGGAAAAATACGTGTCAGGCAGGGTGAGCGCCGGTGCCCGCAGGCCGGTGCCAGGGCGAGGGATGCTCCGCAGGGCTGTGGCTGCCCCTCGTCCCACCATCCCACCGCCGCCACGGTGCCTCCGTCGGGAACCGCCGCCTGCAGGCGTTTGGTCAGTGTAACACAGCCAGGGCCCTGCGCAGGAGCCCGTCATCTGGAATAGTACCGAGAAGATGATAGGAACTAAAATGAAATAATTAAAAAAAATAAATTAAAATTGAAACCTGCACCTTTAGATGAATTATTCGGATGCAACGGGGCAAATCTGTTGCTTGTTCTGGCTTTAACGCTTCTCAACAGCAAGCATTGGTTACAAGCGTGCTCGTTGGGTTGAGCTGACACACAAAAACCTCAGTGTCTTGGTTTGTCGATATTTATCAGGAGCTCCCTAGCAAGGACTTAACAACAGCTTCAGCCTCTGAAGTTTGTCAGTTCCCTAAATCTCATTTGCCAGTACTTTGACATTTAAAACGATTCTGGGAAGGGCAAATTAGAAATCAATGATGTGCTCATCAACCCAGTATCAATGTGGCCTTAAGAAATGTAGATCAGCCATTGAAGGGGGAAAAAAAAAAAAAAAGAAAAAGAAAAAAAAAAACCCCCACTAAAACACCCTTTAGGGAGACTACAGAAAAAATGCAAAAATGCTACCATTTCAAACACCGGAATATTTAGTTACTGTCAGTCTTTCTAAAATGCACATTACTGGGAAACCCATCGAAGAAAAGAGCTCTCTTCAAAAGCTGCAATTCACAGGAGCGATGGAGCCTGGTCAGTCAGAAATGCTGCAGTATCTCAGGACCATTTCAAGTCCTTTTTACAAATTAAGATTCAGACATGAGGTCAACCTTCATTTCAGAGAATCCTGATGGAACAGGAACTAAAATTAGTAAGTAGTCAAAGGTAGAATTTAAGTTCACATGCTGCAGTGTTTTACTCACAACAGAGCTTTTGTTAGGCGTGTGGGAGGACCCACAATTCCTAATGCTCCTGTTTCCTTGTGCCGTTCGATTTTTGATTATTTGATCAATGGCAGCACGATTAATGCAGTTATTAGAACGCCTGCTACAAACATAATACAGAATAAGCCATGTTTGCACATTGCAAGACTATTCTGATAATTAGTATGAACACCTGGAAGACAGAAACCAACATGTTTTCTTGAACCACAATGCCTGCTTAAACTAAAAGATTTCTTTTAGGAACAAAAAAAATCTGATGATTCTAGTCTGCTCTATTACATAGCATAGTTTGAAGCTACACTCTGAAAGTTTGCAGAAATCTGTCAACCAAAAAAAAAATAAATCTAGTGACAAAAATAAATTTTGAATGCTGTATGCATAGATATAGATAGTAGTATACATAATCATAGGAAATACGTTCCCCATAGATCTATTTAAAGGGCTTTTTTTAAGAGACAGCAATTTAAGTCAGGGTACATGTGCATAAACGTAAGTACGCATATATAAACACAAGTTTATACGTAAATAAGTGTTGTGCCTTTGACCCATGAATGAAAGTGAACAGGTCATTACTTAATTCCACTTGACTCGAACCAGCCTTCAGTCACATATTTTGAGAAAGGAATGTTTCGGTTGCAAAGTTCAGAATTTGGAACATACAATAATTAGGAAAATGTTTAATACCAACCCACCCTCTTTATTAAGTAATTTCTTCAAGTATTTTTAATAGTGCAAAATATTGTTTTGCATTAGTACAGTAACTATGGGAATTCACAGTCAAAAAAAAAAAACCTTAAAAGATTTCCAAAGTCAAACAAAAAAAATTTTAATACTGTATTTTTAGCAAGAACATTTTTAACAAAGAATGTGTACTTTAACTTAATATGGTACAACAGAGAAACCATACTTAAAAGTTTCCATTATCTAACACTCTACTGCATATTCATTTTTTCATCTTAAAAGACCAAAAGCCAAGCTGAACTGAGCATAAAAAAAAGCATCAATTATAATCCTCATATTACGTCAGCTATTAGGGTTTAGCTCACACTTTTGAATTGGTCATCTAATGAAAGGACAATTTTTACATCATTCTTTTAAAAAATGTACACACATTTCTTTTTAAAACGTAATATATATCGAGTATCTGCTTCAGTAAACAAAGCTTAATTTATAAACACAATCGAAACAGCTCCATGTTGAACAGTTTCAGTGACAAACTGGACTTGTTTGATGTACAGCCAGTGAGGACCTTTGTGGCTTAAAATCATTGTGCCATTGCTATACAGTAATAGCTACCTCCTTAGAAAAAAAAAAAAAAAAAAAAGAAGTTTTTTTTTGGGGGGGGAATAGGGAGTAATTCCTGTATGTGCTTAAAAATACTAAAACTCCTTTCTATCTCCGGGGACCTAAAAATGATCTCTTGCAGCAGGCTTGGTTTGGTATGGTAAGCTTGTAAAAAGTCTCAATATTTCTTAATACGGCAGTTTTCGATGCAGCAACAGTAAATTGCTTGAAATTGTCCTTCAAGTTTCATGCTACAAATCCTGTTCTTCACACAGTACTGAAGGCATCAAAGGTTGGAAGGGACGTTTTTCATGAACTATATAGTCTTCAAATAGTGGTCATTATACATTTTTCAACAATAGGTGTTTCCTTCAGTACATAATAGTAGGTTTGATGTATGTTCTGTTTTCTGGAGGAGGGGGGAAAAAAAAGAGAAGAAAAAAGAGCTCAATTACACATTTTATAGTTAATTGAAACTTAGGTGGGTTTCCTTATTTGTTAGTGGACTATTTTTTTTTTCCTCAAGACAAATTATGGGATCTGTAAGTGACACAACCTAGCCATCCATCAGGTGAGCATGTTTTACCCAGGAGGAAGGGGCACCAGCTGCCAGCGCCCCACCGAGCCCCCGAGAGGTGCCCGTTCCGCAGCGCAGTGACCCGCTCCCAGCACACCCAGCACCTCCTAACCCGGGGTACAGGTGTGAGTGCCCAGCGGGGCTAAAACCCCACCAGCCCCGTTTGTACTGGTGCTTGCCAGCCAGCATCTGCCGAGGACAGGCTATAAATACTTTGATTCGGATGTTCTGCCTTTATGGCATTTGCTTTTTAATTGAGCACTCGTTTTCCTTCTTGTTTTTCAGAAGGCAGCCTGCGTTGCACTGCTTGCCTCCGTAAGACAGACCAAGTAACACAGCATCAGCTTTACAACGTAACATCATTACATGCACAAAAACCTTCTAGGGAACAGTGTGTTAAAACAAAATTGCATTGCATTATAAAATGTAATAGAAGTAAATCAGTATCTGTTCTTGGAAAACTGTTCTTTCATTCAGAAACTGCCACATTTCTTTTCAAATGATTTTTCTTTATTTAGGGAAACAAGCAGAAAGCCACTTATTTCCTTCATAACAATATTCCTAGTTATAGTACCTATCAACTGTGATTTTTCACATTAAGCAACTCGAAGCCCAGAGAAAAATAAATATTAAAATGCCCACGGAAACTAAAGCTAACAAGAATCCATATTCTTGTTCATTATACAATGAATCATGAATCCACCCAGCTAAACCCGCAAGTACTGATCTTGAAGATGATAGCAAAATGATAATATTGAGAAGCATTTTGTATAATGTTGACATCTATCCCATTACTGTTTTACATATGCCAATACCGAACACTCGTAAGGAAAGAACAAGTATTGACCTGCTAACTGACACTGATCCTTGGAGCAATCTCAAAGTTTGCCACATTTCAATTTCAAAATGCATTTCAGCTATAATATGAGTGATTTATCATTTAGCAGTAGCTGTCAAAGTAACCTCCTAGATAAAACAAAAACATCTGGAACCATAAACAGAGGAGAGCGGTAGCTGAATTTTAATCCAAATCCGACATGTTCACTTCATTAGGAACAGGAAACAGCTAATTAGTAATTGAATGTTTCATGGTTTTAAGGAGGCTCAGACTCTCCAGCAGAGATGATTTAATATGTATTTTGGATGTAAACAAGAATACAGATCGGAAAAGCCAGGGACATAACAACTCTGGAGGAACATTTTGGAGCATGGGAACCTCCAAAGAAGTGACCAAAATTAGTTTCAGACCTTTGGCTGATTAAAACTGTTGTCTTAAATTTAGTGGGGCAAATAATAAAGCCCGGGGAGGAGGTAAGCAGAAATGCACATACTGAACACTGTGGGGTTGGTTTGTCGGGCTTTTTTCCCATTTCTCCCAATATTAGGAAGTGGCACACGACTCCTTCCCACGCGATCCAGCTTACACAAAAGCTGTCCTTCTAAGAAGGGCACCACCGACAGACTCCACAGGTTGGCACGACCGCCTTGAACAACCACACGCACAGCCTCCACTGCCAGCCCAAACGGCCGAATCCTGCCACAGCGCGTTCTCGCCAGCCGGCAACGCACCAGCTCTGCCTCCTGCACAGAAGCAGCCCAAGCCCTGCCTGCCCAGCCCCCCACGCCTGCACACCGACCCTCCGTGGGGGCCCGGGCCCTGCAGCCCGACACACCGAGGCATCTCCTGGCCTAACCACCTACAGGGCTCGGGCCGTCCAGAAGTGCTCGCTGAATCAGGCCGTGCAATAGCAATGGAAGTCAGCAGAAATTAGGTATGTGACTCGCTATTTAAACGGCCACTGGGCGTCAGCTGCATCTTCTGATAGGTCTGATGCTTGTAAAGTGAGACATGAAGCACACAGGCGCACGCATGTATGGTGCTGCGCTTGGTGACGCAGACTGTCTGCAAAGAGGAGGGGAGGAATCTGGAGACGTGCATTCAAGGGAAGAGTTATTTATCAAAAATGGGATCAGTACAGATCAGTAACACTTTTTTTTTTTTTTTTTCTTCAAACTCTCGATATTTTTATTGCATTTCAAAACTTATTTTTCAAAATAAGGAAGAGGTGGTCAATGAGGGTACTGCGGGCTGATGGAGTGACTGACTACTTAAACTTTGGAACAGGTTTCAATTTTTCCTTCCTATCCCCTGTATTTCTCAAGGGAAGTTCAATGGAGGTATCTGGAACACCTGTAAGAGAGAAAGTAAATGCCAAAGCTCAAGCATGGTGCAGCTACCCAGGAGATATTATTGATCAGTAAACAGAAAGTGCATAGTTAAATACTTCCTTTTTTATAAAGCTCTCAATTATTCTCCAGAAATCAAAATACTTTTTTGTTGCTGTGCAACAAACTTAACTCCATGACATTAACAATGTCATACAGCTACCACCTATGAGGAATTAACGTGTTGGAAGCATCTGTGCTACCACTTGTAAACAAAAGGCAATGCAATGTTGTCAAATTCATCTTTTTTTGAAGCATATTCACCATCTCCTCGGTGTAGCTGACTGCAAGCTACATACCATTTTATAGCATTTTACTGTATTATATAGCAAAGATTTGAATAAATCTGTGCGCAATAAATGTATTCTTTTATTAGGTTTATCCCTTAATCAAATATTCATTTATGTGGGCTTCATTCTATTAAAAAATGAAATTATACAAAGGTGAGCAAAAGCGTAGATTTACAGTACTTTAAAGCCTAATCTCATTCTCTAGGGGTAATATTGACAATATAAAAACTGTATAAATGATATTCCCTAACACTAAAATATGCTTATGAGCCCCCTGTGCATGTTATACTGCTTTACAACCTACAGTGAAATGCATGACTGGCTTAATAAGCAAGACATTTAGAAAGGATTTTTTTTTTTTTCCCCCTTCACAATGTATAAGACAAGCAGAGATCTCACAATTTCTCAGGAAGCCAGAGCCTATGTTAATAATTGTAATTTTCCCTCAGGATGGTGGTGTCTTCCCTGAGTTGTTAGTCCAGGGGTGTACATTCATCTCTTGCACTCTCTTTTAGCAACAATATCATCGTTTGTCTTTTTCTTTCAAGGTTTTAATGTGTGTATAAAGGACAAATCCAAAAGCAATAATTACTATCTGCATATTTATTCACTTCCCCCCACCCCCAGCCTATTCAGCATCTCTGAATTTTCTGAATTCATGCGGCTTTGTTTGTAATACATTCGTTTCCAGTCAGTAATTCAGCTGTATTTCCATCAAACTACTTTAAAACAGAATTTCCACATGGACCCTCACGACTTGCATAAACGCACGCTGCCCAGTAAGGCTGGTGCACAAGCCCAGCCCAGGACGGGGAGCAAGGCACCACAGGGGGCCAGCGGCGATGAACCCCCACCACTACAGCCTGGCATTGTTCAGGTAACTTCAGCACACCAAACTGGAGGAGAAAGTCATTGGAGGAAGGAAATTTGGGATTTGCTACATAACGAGAGAACAAGGATAAACTTGTTGTATCAGTAAACGGTAAATTATTCAGGCAATCTAAAAAATAAACCCCAGCACTACACGTTGCAATGAATACTGGTGGCAGAGATGAAATAATAAACTGACAATCCTCCTTTGCCAATTTAGATGAAGGAGGAGCTGGGAGAGCTGCTAAAATAAAGGTTAGGCAGAGCTGAGACGTGGCTGTTCCTGCGGACAGGAGAGCAGCAGGAGGGATGAGGGCAGCCACGTGTCAGGCCTGACGCTCTCAGGGGCTCTGCACAGCTCGAAGGGTTGAATCAGTCTCACACGATATTGCAAGTATCTGGACAGAAGCTGATCTCTCCACTCCTCCAAGGCTAAACAGAGTTGGCACTTCAGTTAGATCAGAGGCAGGGTGAGCTTTGGATGCTGTGACACATGGAAAATACAATGCCATAACAATAAATCTGACTTACAAAGCTGGGGCTAATTAGTTTGAATTACTCTCTTATTTTGCAGAAAGAAAAAGGCGAATCAGAGAGCAGCTGGTTTCTGCTGTGGATGGCAGCCCTCAAAACCCCTCTCTTCCCCTAAACCTCGCAGCAAACAGGAGTTGGTCTGGAAGGAGCCTGCACACCGACCCCTGCCAGGGGAAGGACCACAGCAACCACGAAAACCACAGGAAAGGAGCCCTTTACTACCAGGGGAAAAACAGACCTGGCTTGTGGCCGGTTCTCGGGGGTTTGGGCCAGATGACAACAGTCAGTGAAACCGACTGCTTTTCCTGTTTATTAGTTGTCTAGTAAAACATTTCCCTTCCATTTCTCTGCATTTTCCAAACAGAGCCATGAAACTGAAAAATTAGCACACCGTGAGGAGGGCCCACTTTCCTCTGGACACAGGGCAGAACGTGAACAATGCACGCTGCTTCTGAGAGCAGCAGTAGGAACCAAGTTTGGTTTGCTTGCTTTTATCTCTCACTCTTTCATACTGCCTCTTTTCTACCCTGGCATAGATGCAGCCTCCTGTGTCTGATGGTGGCTGAGCTGACCAGCATCCCCTCACAGGACGGGGGGTAGCCCCATCCCCCCCTCCCTGCGGTCCCAGGGCCGGACCCTCCCGTGCCGCACACGCACCGAGGTGCCTCTGGGGTTTCTTCCCCACTTATTTTGTGCTTAGGACTACTGAGTTGACTCTGTCAAATATTTCCACATCCATGCTAATAGATCTGAAAACTTGTACAGAAAATAGGATTTCTAATAAGTAACAATAGCCAAGGACAAGAATATGTTCACTGAATACAAACTATGCAGATGCTGGATTGTATTGTCAGTTTGAGCAGACAGGGAGATAACGTAGTGGTTTCTGCTTAAGAAATATTCCAGCCTACTGACACTGAATTATTGAATAAATGTTTTAGTCCTTTGTTAAGAATAGAAAGGACCTTCATACCCAACAGCCCCCTGGTAAAACCTTTACCCACCTTTTGTTTCCAGTAAATCACAACATCTGAGCTTCCTCCCTCACATGTGTATGTGCTCACAGAGCGAGCGAGCCAGGAGAACAGCGTACCCGAAGTAGAAAAAACATCAAGATCAGGGATCCCGTTAGTTCCAAAGCCCTGCATCTGCATCGCCAGCAGGTGAGCCATGCAGTCAGCCAGCACAGTGACCTGGCTAGTGACTGAAGAGGGCCCTTCCCCTGCTCAGCAGCTAATGCACCAGTATGGGCTGGGGCTGCCCTGCTGGGGGGCAGCTCTGCGGAGGGGGACCTGGGAGTGCTGGTGGGCAGAAAGTTGCCGAGGGGCCACGAGTGTGACCGGGTGGC
>JAVJGJ010000034.1:20852644-20870436 GCA_035590215.1 Microhierax caerulescens
CAGGTGACCCTGCTTTAGCCGGGGGCTGGGCTCGGTGGGCTCCCGGGGCCCCGTCCAGCCCCACCACCCTGTGACTCCATGAGCAGCTTCCAGCAGCACATGGCCAGGGCGCACATGGATGTGACAGTCTGGTCATTGCACACAAACTTCACACGAGTTTTTCTAGAAACACTGCAATATGCCACACAACAAGATAACTAGTAGAGGTTTAGTAATTCAGAACACCCAGAGCAGGAGAGGCACTAGGGACAGAGCATGGCCTGGACAGGAGGAAGAAGAAAAGGCCTAAGACTCAAATGAAGAACACAGCAAAGAAGTTGCTCAAAGGGAAACACCAGGCCTCTCTTTAGCTCAATCTCAAAGAGTTTCTTACCACAGGGTTCTGGCCCTACATGTTGTTTTTTTTTTTTTTCTTCTCCAGTAAAAGCAAGACCAACACAATAGCACTGCATTTCGAAGATGCTGAATTTGTCTCTCACAATTGCAGAGTGCTCTGAAATTCCACAGCCTGCCTGGCTTCAGTGGACTGGGGCATTTGGAGGTATAATTTGGTACACTAACAAAGTTGCTAAACTTCTTAAAACTATGGCCTCTCTCTTTCCTGTCCCTCTCGCACCTTCCTCACCATAGGCTGGATTTGAAAACTGACTGGTTAGATCAGAATAGTGAAAAAATAGCCCAGTTCTCAAAACAACAAAACCCAAAACGTCTTCCAAACTTCAACAGTCCTTCATCTTAGGCAAACAGATAAAAGTTATTCAGAGTTAGAGAGTTTTGTGCTAAATCTCTGCCAGGTTGTTTCACAAACAGCAGCAGCAGCTGCCCTGGGTCCCGCTCCAGTTGCAGGCCCTGTGAACCACGTTTCCTTCCAACCACACTTTTACCTCAGGAAACTCTGCCTGCCTTGCTGCTGCCTCCTCCATGAAATTTAGAGTCTTTTATTTTTTGTAAATTGTTATCAACAAGTATTATGGTAACCTCTATTTTTTAAAATTTTAAGATAACATTGCTTTGCTGATTGTTCCAATATCCCCTAACAATGAAATATAGTAATACAAAAGTTAACTAAGGTATAAACATGCAAAAGGAGAAGTCTCCCTGCGATCATAAAATGATGTTATTTTCTGTTCAGCAGTTCATGTTACTGCTGTTCATGCTAATTAATTAAAGGAGCTGTTGCTGTAATGTGCAAACAGGGAATCTGAGAAACTGAGAGGGCTTTTAGGTCTCGGAGTGAAGTTAAGTCAATCTGGGCGCGGGCAATCAAATGTAATGAAATCACTTGTCAGTGCTAAGCTTGCAAAAACTGTGAAGTTTGACTAGGGAGTAAAAGGATTATAATTAGATTTCCAATAGGATAATAACTAAATGGCAGAAAGCAGTAAAGAGAAAATATTACTTTGTTAGCTAATGGTGCTGCTGTTCGGTTTTAGTTTTTATCAGCACACTTGTAGTTGTGCTAATTTAATTTGCTTTTATCAGCAAAAATGCACTACTCGAATGGTACTTGAATGTCATTTGCAAAAATCATTGATCTGAAGGTGCACTTAATGACACCCAGTATGTTTATTTTATGTGAAACGGAGATTGGTTGATAAAATGGTTGATGCACTATCTTGCTGGCCCACAAGTGAGTTATGGGAGCAAGACCAGAAGGGTATCTGTGTGCATGCATCACCCTCTCCTGCACCACTCAACTAGGCAGGGGGCTTCACGACTGCAGCAACTATTACTTTTCTATTTTGTCAGCTAAAAAGCTTCTCTCAGATCAAGCTATGCTGGATGAGATCAGGTATACAGAGGATGGAGGTATTAGACTGTGAAGCTCAAAAAAGTTTTAAGTCTCACCTGCACATAATTTCTGTTCAATTAATATACAGAGCATAGAGAAAATGAGTCAACTAAATGGAAAAGATTTATAATGCAGATCAGAATCCCAGTATATGAACAGCTTGTGTTAATAAAATCACTTTAAGAAATGAGTATAAAATATGATACGACTTAATCACTGTGAAAGGTGGCTGTGCAGTATTTTGGTAATTTTCCTTTAAACCATCTTAAGGACATACTGGCAGTGAAACTGATTGAATTTCAAAGGAAAGGCATTGTACAAATGATAGATTTCTGTCCAGCAGAGCTATTGACAACTGAAAAAGAAAGGTTTGCATTGATGCTAAAGCTTTCTTCTGTGCAACAGAGAAGCTTGGAAGATTTTGGAAGCTTGGAAACAGCTTTGTATTGGAAGTATGTTCTGACCTTTCCTCCTTCCAGGGCCCCAAAACCAAAGGCAGCAAATGAAGGGTGCAATGAACAAGTGTGTGCTAATTGTTAAAGACAGCAGTGCAACAGTAGCTGTCAAGTACAAAAATTGTAATCAAAGCAAGAGAGAATAAAAAGATATTACAGTATCAGCATAAATAAAAATGAAAGAGATGGTGCTACAGGACAGAAACACTTTGAAATCTAAACAAGCTCTACAGAGAGCTCTCCAGAAACCTTTTTATCAGCTGAGAGTGCTCAGTGATAACCAGGCTAAACTCACCACATGTTTACAGGTGAACACGACTACCACACCAAAATTGTCCCAGAAGTCAGCGTACGCTGTCATTCATTACTGTGGTGAAGACAAGAGAGGCTTTGCCATTGAGGAGTACAGGACACGTTTACATCTACTGCACAAGTGTTCTGCTTTCACAGAGGGGTACCAAGCTCAGCGGTATTAAACATAGTGGATATCCAGTTCTCCCTTTGTTCAGGCTTCTAACCTGAACAAAAACTTCATGATCCAAAGCCTGGTAAAACTAAACAATGTCATTGGGTTCAGACTGAAAACAAACCTGACATAAAAATCATAAAATCACCAGTTTTTCTTGTATACCAATAGACTGCAGGAAGTGTAAGAAATCTCTCTTAATTCCTTCAAGTAGGTACATGGTCACTGCAATCAGCTATACATCACTTTCCCCACAGTTATTTATAACCATGTTTGATGGGAAGACACATTTGAGCCAAATGCAACTTTTTTTCATTAATTGAAAAGTGAAATTAACTTCAATTTTTCACTAGATTCTGTCCAGATGCACCTTTGACTCTCAGAATCTTCTTGGAAGAGCACTGAGCACTGATCTTAGCAGGTATCATAAATAGATCAGAAACATGAGGAATATTTTGCCTGTCAAATTTAAATACATGTGTCCCCAGTGCTTATTCAATAGTTTAATTATTTCTGGCAGTAATGATCTTCCAAACACAGTATTTAGAACACAACTCTAATCATATGTGTACCTATATATACACACACGTATGTTATATGTATATATATACACATTACAATAAAGCTGTGATTCTCCTTCATAACACATAGCATATGAACCTAAAATCACAAAGAGACAGCAGTAAAAATATTTGAAAGCTTTCCTGTATAGATGACAGATGGACGACAGATGCATATCAGAGGTATGCAAAGTCAGGCTTTTAACAGTTGAGAAATGCTAGAAATTATGTTTTTATCTGTAACCGTACTGCAGCCCTTCTTCTGTCTACACAGAAGAGGACTGTCTTCAGTTACGTCAACACACATTATTTTTTGCACATTACCATTACATGATTCGGTAGAAAGGGTGGAAGTGCTCTAAGAAGGAGCAGTTACATTGGAACAGGCTGCTGTCTCCAGGCTGCTACAGTAGCTGGCGCAGAACTGAGTGGTGTGTAACGAACAGGGCACAGACCGCAGGGAGAAAGAGCCAGGTTTAATAGAAAACCAACACCACCAAGCCGAACTTTCTCCAAAGCCCGAGAATTTCTCTGTTCAAATTGCTCAGCCCAAATTTTATCACAGGTGACTACGGATTTTCTGCGTGTCTCAAGTAAGGTTCCAGTGGTAATGGAAATAGCCCTTGAGATCTCTGTATCTCAGCTTCACTAAACGGCGATTACACAACGCCCTTACCTCACAGGCCTATAGCTAGAACGCAGTTATTATTCTTTGGGAAGCACTCAGGCAATACATGGATGTTCTCTATTTGCAGTCACTGAACAATGAGGAAAATGGAGCACTATATAACTGCTCATAATGTGACCGTGATTTTCCTTTTCCACCTACAGTTTATGTATTTTTTGAAAACACCTATGATCTTGAGAGGCAGGTAAGGATCAGAGGTAAAATATTTCAAAAAGATGAATCAAAATTAAAATCACTTTTGAACTAAGTGCACGATAGCTAAATATGAGTTTCCCACACCTCTGTTAAAACAAACCTAATTTCTGGTCTTGTAAATACTGATCTTTCAAAGTTTTTCTGTACTGAACAGGAAAACAAATGAAGTTGCGTGATTTACGTTTATCTTAAAGCAGGAAAACTATTCTGCATTTTATTTGACTTTTAATATGGCTGATGATAAACACGTATGTGATGGGATGCGGTACATACTGCACCTTGCATTGCTGCACTGTCATGTTGGGTTCCATTGTGTTCTATTTCCATATCTGGGATTCCAGCATCTGAAAGACATGACACTGAAGATTAATGCATTCCCCTTCGCCCTTCTCTCATGCATCTTTAGAAAAATATTTATAGCAAACTAGGGTGATCTCCACATTACACGATCTTGCATAAAACATTTGGTCTTCATAGAATTTTCAGTAGTAAATAGTTACCAAAATGTGCATACTGGTCTCACAGTGAATTATTTTTAATGTGCTTCACATTTGTCTGATGATCAGATAATAACCAACACATTATATTAATATGTCTGTAAAATTCTCTTGGAGAATGAGGACATCTGACACATGCAAAATAAAAGTTGAAATGGAGCTGTGGTAATATTAAGCTACACTGACTCTCCTAGCCCTGCACCTGCGAAGTACAGAATTAAAGAATATAGCCAATGCCAGTCAACGTGTTTGCGTGTGCGTGCCCACCAGCTCGTGTGAGAGCATGTTACAGATAAGAACTGTGCAAATTGCATTCAAAAGACCCCACTCAGGATGTTGTAAGTGTGCGTTATCAGCCAAAACAAAATTACATATGTGATACTATGTGAAACATTTCCAGATTTCTGAGAAAAGCTTTCCAAAATGGATTGTACTCTTTTTTCCAAGTTGAGGAAGAGTCTCATAATGATACGCACTTTTGACCTATTTAATTTCCTATTGATAATACCTCTGTATGCACAGTCCTTTGGGGTGGGGGCGGGGGCTCAAACACCCCAGGGTGTTACGATAACAGATGCCATTATCCACCTTGTGCCAACAAGGATTAGCATGAAGGGTATGTGATTTGAATCCGTGGCACCTCAAATCCTGGAGAAACATCTGCTTCCCTTGTAATACAGCACTCAGAAATTATAGCAAGGAAAAAAAGCCCGCACCTGAAAGGGAGCTGTGGGTACAGTTCTGAAGTTTTTCTGTGTAGAAGCCTGTTCTGGACTTTCTCAAGTAGAGAAGAACTGTGCTGTTGCTTTCTCAGGTCCCTTTGGTCGAGTGTCAGCATCTCTCGCAAAGATGCCATTTAACGGTCACCCTGCAGCCTAACTGAACTCTTTGTCAAAGTAGGGCAACCCCCCGAAGTGCAGACCATACACAGAAGAGTAGTATGAGTAATACCTTAGCAATATATGTTTAAATAAAATATATGTGATGTATGCATATACAGCCCTATAAATCTATATCATCAAATAAAAAGTATTTTCATGTATACAATTGTTTCTTATAAAATTATGAGTGACTGCTGTTACATAGGGTTTCCCTTAGTCAGATTCCTATTTTGGAGGGAAGTTCAGGACACTGATCTATCAATCTAAAAAGGTTCTTTCTTATCAAACCTTTCAGAGTCCATGTTGTATATATGTGTAAATTGACAAAGTCATCTGTAACTAATAACAGCATCTGTTAAATGAGACAGACCGTCGGAGTTAAATTAAAAATACTCAAAATAGCCCTTCACATTTTGTTGTCATAAAATTGTACCTGCAATTAAATTGTGGATTAAGATGCTAATGAGCTACCTGATTTGCATGTGCAATCAGATTAGCATGTAAATATCAGTTTCTTGCAGGCACTAACATATATATATGACTACCTGCGTGTGCCTGCAAATCAAAACGTTAGCAGCCAGGCCCACAATAGCAGATGTAAAGATCTGTTAATCACATTGCTGGCATGTTGGTACCCTTTAATTTGTGGCTTCCAGAACGTCTGAGCACCCCTAACTGTCATGTGAGTGGCAGGTGCTTACCAGCAATAGCAAAATCTGGGTGAATAACCTTACAGAACATCGGGAATTTAGGGGTTTTCTGACATTCATCTCAAGGTGCTGGCTGTATCTGTGGGATCCAACCTGGGTGTTTTTCTGACCCAGGGGAGGTGGTGGAAGAGGTTTTTGCTGGCTCTGTCCACCCGCTCTCCCATAGGTCATCGTCCCTTATCACGGTGCGACTGCAAGCTGTATATCCATGCCTGAATCACCACTATTTGCTGTCAGTACATCAGAAAAGCCAGCCAGGTCCTGGTTACAGTGATATGCTGGACTATAAAACCCAGCAGATGAGAATGCCTCTGAAAGATGTTGCTCTCGTACTTAAAGAGCTTATATCTCTTAGGTGCTCTAGATAAATCACAACTCGCAGTCCACTGCAGAGCGTTGTGATGGCAGTTCACGCACACAAGGCTTGCCCTAACTTTAAAAACCAGTGTGGGTAGGCCTCACAACTGAGAACTCAAGACAAGCTAAACTCATTATTTTTACTCGGCAGTTCAGGCAGTTTTTGCAGGCTGCTTATGCTATTCCGGCTCAGTTGCTAGCCATGCCAAAGCAGGCAGCACAAAGCTAAGGTAAAGGCTACCCGACATATAAATGCAGCAGAGATGGAATGTAACTCTGATTCACGAGCCTCTGCAGAGACTTTGGGGTAGGGATGCACAGACTAAACCTTAGCTATGGAACCTGAAATTAATTAAAACTCAACAAGGTGCAGTCTTAAAGATTCAAACCAAAGCTCTAAACTTTGGCCAGAACCATCTTAAGCAGGAGAGGCAAACCCTCCCGCTACCCAAAACATAATCACCCTGTTTAGGAGATTAACTGATTTGCTTTTGTTTCACAAGAATATTTGGGAAGTATTCAAAACCTAGTCAGCTCTGAAAGCTGATACATATTTAACAAACTTAATGGATCCTGAAGCTAGCACACTTTAGCCAAACGGCTTTTAAAATGAAGCTCAGCAGTTCTAAAAATGAATCTGCTGGGAGAGAAGAGTTCAGAGAACCTTATAGGAACCAAATTTCACATTGTCTTAGCTGGCACCGTAACAGATTTTGCTGGTAATATATTCAGCATTTCTTGTCATGTCTGTGTAAACTGCTCTGTCTGTTTCTCTAGGTTGCAGACATTTATTTTTTTAATTCATGACCCAGAGCACATGGCCTGAAATAGATTTTTAATTATTTCAGGAAAGGATTGTGGTTCTTCATTCTGAAATTTGCTTTGTGTATCATCTTACTTTTTGTCACTTAATTAAACATCATTTTAAGCTAACTGTGAAAGGCCAACTAAGACATTACCATTTAACATCCTGAGACCGTCACCTGATGTGGCCTGTTTAAGCGCCTGTTCCACTTGTTCTCTTCTCTTTGATTCAAATTCCAAAGCCTCCTGCAATTTTCTCTTTGCCTTTTTTTCTTTCTTCAAGCGTTTCTGAATTGTTGCTGAAATATAAACATATTGTAAGAACGGCTGTTAATGCACAATTAATATATAATGGTGACAGTAAATGAGTTTATGTTCAAGGGCCCAATTCCAGCTTGAGAAAAACCCAAAAATCTGGCATGAAACTGGTAGAAAACAAAAACCCACCCCAAGCCATATCCTGTAGTGAAACAATGAACAGTGTGAAAGGTCTTTAGATATTCTTAAAGATCTGGAACTGCCCCATGGACTTCAGTGTCCTGACCAGAACCTAAGAGTCTCAGCGCCAGCCCCGTGGTTCGTATTACAAAGACTTCAGCAGTCTGGACTAAATTCCAGCTACAGTTCTGCAGTTTGGTTGACCAGACCATTGGCTTAAACTGATTTCTAGCAACAGCAGCAATGTGTATCCTCAAAATTAAATCAATCTCCCACCCTTCATTCTAATATTTTCCCTTAATGCTGAGAACTGTATTGCACCCTGCTCTGCCAGTAGTTTTATCCAGAAGGATAATCCTTTCCCTGACCACTCCTCATGGATGGAAGAAGTCTTCTGAATGTGTTTAGTTATGGTTATTAACATTAAAAAAGAAATTAAATTTATTTATCCAGGCAAACTACCTGTGTGCAGTGTTGGAGAATCTGAAATGCCAGTACCAATGGTGTACAGAGTGAAACCCCATGGAATTAGATGGTCATTTTTTTTTTGTAAAAATGGCACAGTAGCTGGGTTAATTTTGAAGCAGAATAACTGACATAACAAGAACCACTGCTCAAGACAGAAGCCAGGTGTAAGACTATTGAGAAGATGGGTTAAGTGAGTACATACTCAGATGAAAGCTCAAATGTGTAGAGAAGGGGTATGTACTGAGTAACATGAGTACTTTTGCACTTCATCACTAGTGGGAGAAAAGACGTAAAGCCAAGAAAGCAGAGAAACAAAAAAGCATTGGGTGTATGCTGAGAACCTCAGAGACAAATTCAAAGGAAACTTCCCACACAGAAAGCAGGTTGAAAACAAGCTTATAACACCCCAAAGTGAATCAAGGATATTCTCTTCATTAACAATTTCTCCTACGAACTGAAGCACTCTGTAAAACGCTGTACAGTAGCTGGCTGTTTAATATAGGTAACAATGCAATAATACAGTGCTCCTCTACAGCTCTGCATTAGATCTCAATGCACCTTACAGCACCTCATCCCCTCTCTTTTAAAGACAGAAAACAGGAACAGCGCCTTGACAAAGATCATCCACAGGCCATTGGTACAGGCACATTAGATTTGGCAGAAAACAAAGTATTTCTGACTACTCTGTCTTAAACCCAACTATAAAGAAAGTTAAAACTATAACTAGAGAATTGTATAGTATTAATGGTAGCCAGATGATCAATATCTTCACTGAAAACTGCTGACATTGGCTATGATTGTATTCCCTCACCTATATAAATTCAACCAATAAAATGCACCTTTTTAAAAGCCTTTTTCTTTTCAAATCCTGAATCTTAATCCCATATTTAATCTTATTTTTCACCAGCCCCAGGTCACCCTTACTTGGGCCAGAACTACATCTAAAACATCCACCTCTGCCAACAACAACCCTTCCTGTGCTCCTGCCGGCTAACAGACTGTCCTTATTATCCCTATTAAGCTACCTTTAATGGGCTCTTAAACTTATTTTTTCACCAGTGCTACAAGAACACTCTCTTGTGTCTCTTTTTTGCATGACCTGCACTTCCCCTCCCTGGTTTAAACTGCCTTCTAGGATCTCTGCAGGCCCGTCACCACGCTTCTGCTGAGTGTATCCTGCAGCCAGAAAATACGCTCCTCCCGGGCACAGCTCTTGTTCCAGGAAATCTGCCATAAGCTGGCACGTCTCATTGGCACCAGGAAGATTAGTTGGAGCTGAGGCTGATGCCCACGTACTTTCTCAGAACCAGGAGAAAACTTTAAGCAAGCTCTGGAAGGGGTCAAAGACCACTTCCACAGCACAGCCCAGCTCACAGGGAAGCGCTACTTTTCTACAACCCATCGCAGCTTGTGCAGAGGACTGAGGAACGCCCTTGCGCTGTGCTGCTTCAGTTCACGTGTACAGTTAAATTCCACGGAGCAGTACTTACTGCCACGGATTCATCATGGAATCAAACGAATGGAGAAGTGATGGCACTACAAAAGGCAGGTAAAACTAACAGACTAAAAAGAATTCCAGCTTGAACATAAATGCCCTTTTAAAATTACCATCTGTTTAGAGTTGTTTGCTAGTGCATACATTCTGACAAATATTGCTCACAAGTATTGTTAAAATAAAAGTTAAATTTATGCAAGCACTATTTTGCAGTCTCTTTTATTTGAATCTCCTATATATTAAGATGCCTGTGAATTTCAAGTCATAAAATATTGTTAGAAAATTTACTAAAATATCTGGAAAAATTCTGGGAAAATCCACAGTATTTACCTAACTTTTTGTGACCACTTGTTGTTCATCTCAGTTCTTACTGACTTCTACAGATCATTCTGGACTTCTGAATGCTCCAGGCAGGGGAAAAAACCCGAAAGGATACTATTACATGGGAAATCTCTGAGAGATTTGGTGAATTATGAATGTCAAAATGTGATCTGTAGAACACTGGAAAATTAAGCAACCCATGCAAAAAAGCCTACCTCTGACTTTTTATAAAAATAAAGATGTGCATGTGGCAATGACCTAAAAGACAAACAATTCTGAGGATATTGATTATTGGTGAAATTCTCTTTTGAGCCAGAAGCCAGCAAAGTCTATGCATGGCTTAAGGTTTTTGTTGACTTAAATGTAACTCAGGAGGTGCATAGTGTGCTGCAAGCCTGCAGGGAGACAGGTTTTATTTTATAGAAATACAGCAGTCTCATCCACACTTAGGCTGGGGCGATACAACGTTTCTGAACACCCCCTGCAATTTAACAACTTCCACAGTATTTATTGACCCTTCACAACTTGCCTTAGAAGCGCCCTTCTTTGTTGCCTCTTACTGAGACTGGGTGCTGCAGACAGCTCTGTTCTACACACCTAATTTTGATTCAAAACACAGAGGAAGATAGTCCTTGGCACCTACATTTTTCGTCTTATCTAGTTTTATCTTTCTGATTTCATGGATGTAATCTAGATGTAGCTTTTGGCACATAAAGTACTACTCCTCTCCTTCAGATGCAGATTTGAATTTTAAAAAGAACATTGCCTTCTTTGCAATATCACAGTGAAAAATTCAGATTTACCAATTTAATTGCCTGTTAATATCAAAAGCTTCTAAACAGTCATGGTTTTGTCTTAGAAGGCCCCATATGGGGAGTGCTATTGTATCTCACTCTAATGACAGAATAAAATAAATATCTAGGGTTATTTGCTTCAAATCTTGCACTTAGGTGGACAGTTTCTCATAGTTCCATCTATTTTGTGGCACTGAAGTTATCGACAAGAAAACCTGGGTGAGTAGCTCCTGAACTACAGAAATGTGGGCTAGATTAAGTACTAAGGTAATGAAAAAAAATCACCTAAATACCCAAATTACGGACATATTATCTTTCTCACAGTAAGACTGATTCTCAGTGCTTGAAGGATAATAGCAGAAAACAAAAGAAATTAAAGCTGTCAAATGAAGAAATCGGGCTGGGAATACACAGGCGGATGGGTAATAATACATGTGAAAGCCATGAAACTGAATCAGCTTTCCTCCACAGAACCTGCCAAAACTCTCTGCGGCCAGTTGCCCTCCAGGAAATAATCCTTCAGTCACTGTTCTGTCTGCTTACAGAAAAGTGTGCTTCATTCTGTTTTTATTAAATTTAAATCTTTCATTACCAGTGCTAGTGCACTGCTGCATTACACTGAAGTATGAATGTCAGTTAACTCCTAGTCCTCAACAGCTCCAGCTGGAAATGCCAAAGGGTTATACATTTAATAGATATCTAAACTCCATTTTTCATTCACTCACCTCTGCTTTGCAGCTCAGCTGTGAGTTGCCTTTCCAAGCTCTCTCTTAGTTCTCTCTCTCTACAAAGCTCCATCTTTAACTCTTTCTTTTCCTGCTGTATCTGCTTTTCCTGGACCCTCGCATTGTCCACAGCCACCTTCAGCAGGCCCTAAAACACACACAAATGTAAGATCTGAAAATACCATTTTGTTCCAGCAGTGACAAAATTAATCTATTTCTTTCTTTTATACCCTCCAGGAAAACAAAAACATTAAAAGCAGGAACCTATAGACCTGCAATGCAACTGGGCACCTGGAGTAGCTAAATGTCATATATGAGCAATTTGATGGCATGGAATCATTCAGTACAGCTTTGGCTAATTCATCCTATGGATGTGGTTTATTACAAACGGAGTGCCGTATCATTGCTGACCTTGGTCAACTGCAGGGAGAAGCAAAAGAGGAATAATGAGACCGGTGAATTTTAATATGACCGTTATCGCCAACTATTAAGTCAAATAGACAACGTATGAAACCCTTTCACAATCGATAATGCCAGACAGCGGAAACCTAAGCATTACATTAAATAAAAAAAGAAATTAGAATTGCAGATACAACGTAGTTTCTGAAACTTTTTTTTAAAGAGACTGAAAAAGAAACACATTTTATCTATCATGACATAGCCTGGCCCTAAAGAGAATAATTTACCTGAATGTTGGTTAATAGTGTTTCTACTGATGAAAGACCATCAGCAAAAAGAAATGGCGCCGGAAATCCAGGAGGCAAGGCCTGTCCAGCCAGTTGGACTTTATCTAAGGTTGGTTTCATTATTGGAATGGCAATTTGGACCTCTTCTGTAAAGATAGGTTTAAAAGCAACATCAGAAAGCATTGGAAATATAGGTGAATGTAATTTCTAGAAACTAGCATTTTGTTTACCTGCAAGTCAAAGTACAAGCGCATTAGTAAAATTGACATTGTTTCAGTCTTTGGGCAGCTGTGATTGTTGCTAAAGGTAAGTTCGCAAAGTAGTACAGAACAACAATAAATAGACTGAAGACTATAACACAGCTTTAATAGAGTATAAACTATTATATCTCAAATTCTACAGAATTATACTACAGAATTATAACAGTATTACGCAGTTCATTAAACCTGAATGACCCTTCTCCATTCTACGAATGTTTGCCATTCTGTGATGTGCATTTTTTGTTGCTATAACCTTGACAAAATTCTAATCAAGAAACGTATCACATCTCTTCACTCCTTTAATGTTACCCTTCCCATACTCAGCAGTAAATAATCTCCACTGACTCATCCCCTCCTGCTTAGCTAGCACCAACTCCACGTTGTCAGTAAAGTGTCAGCACAGGTCTTCTTAACAAGTACCTTGCTACTGTCAGCCTTTCTAGTCACAGACAGTAGCCAAAAAAGCTCTGCTGAGCTGTCTCAGTTTATACCAGAGGTATAATGAGAGGCTGGGTGGTGAGGGTCCCCGGAGCAGCCGGCGAGGAGGGCGCGCTCCCCTCACTCCTGAGATGCACTGCACAGACCTAGAGCGATGCATCTCCTACAAACTGTAGAATCAGGACCTCGCAGCTCCCCCTCCACTCGTTGTTTCAAATAGATCATGTTGTTATGGATCAAGATGTGCACAGACAGTAGAAATGTGTGTCCAAAAAGAAATAACAACATTAGTAATTATTTCTTAAAAATCCTTTAAATTTTGTAATGAATCAGTACAATCACCAAGGAACTCACGTTTTTTGATAGGATAATTTAAACATATTTTAGGATAGTAAATTTATCTCCTTCTTTCAGATCCCTATGAGTACTACTTCCCCATGTATTCATTTAAACTCTGAGTTAATTGCTGAAAACCACAAAATAAAAATCTAGCAGTCTTTAAAGCCAAACTGCAATTTCTTTACCTCTGAAATGTAAAAAAAAAATAATTTAAATTCTGTATAATATTTCAGGGAAATCCAGTCTATACATATTATGTTCCTGCACTTGCGGAAATCATGAAAAATATCTTCTCAGCAACTGCTTTTTAGTAAAGCTTGCAACTAATGTACTGATCATACATACATGACACCAGTGTTTTCTAAGGGCAACTTAGTACAGCCAGTCCTGATAGTTTCATTTGTCAAGTGACTTGGTCATATTAAAGCCTGGGTTTACAATTAGACCATACCATATTCAAAGGTCTCCTTATTTAAAAAAAAGAAAAAAAAAAAATCCACCTCAAAAAGAACCTGACAATGATGAATTAAACCCTGGTGTCTCTACAGCCATACTCGTATGTAGTTTAACAAACTCCAGCAGTCTCTATTGAGCAGCAAGCACTTTGTGCTGTGTTTCTAAAAAACACCCACTGACAACGAACCAGGAGCATTAGCAGTTTTCAAGTATTCTTTGAAATCTCTGGTTAGGGAGTATTTTGTTTACCCTGTGTGAATTCATTAAATGGCACACCTTTGTAACGATTCTTCAGGACTAAGAACAACAAAAGCCAGTAACCTCTATGCATCTTTGTGGCTATATCATTTTAGAGCTGTGTTCATGTAATTTAAATGATACATTTATAAAAAACCAATACTGGTAACATACTCAGACTACAAAGTTTGTGCCGATTCAGATGCATCATTTCTTACATTTAAATATCTTTTATCAGTGGCCGAGTTTTGAAAATAAACTGGTTATTTGTCGCATATGATGCTACACAGAAATAATATCTATGCCATGGAGTCACAAAAGACTAAACAGAAGTGGCATTTGAAAAAGAAAGTAATACGTGAAGTATGCATAGCAAAACTATAGCTGCTTTAAAATCTCTAGAAATCCCTACTATTTGGAGATGAAAGTAATAACATTAAATTGGCTGAAAGGAAAATTACTATTGACTGTGAAGACAGGTTGCATGGTCTATGGTTTGTAATGTTACTGTACAGCAGATTGAAGTTTCAAAATAGTATTACTCTTCTTTAAAGAGATAGACACAGCTAAATTAGGTGCTGCTTGCTGCAGTGAGGATCAAATGCAAAAAGAATCATATTTCATCAGACCTAGTCAACACCAGGAAAATAAATAGAAATATAAGAGGTATGCAGGCAATGATTCATTTTGATAATCTGGCCCAAGAGAGACACATAGAGACAGCACACAGATCTAAGCTTCTACCAAAAGACAAATAGGACACAGAGGGTGGGAATTGGGATGACAGTGTAGCAGAGGTCACATCGATTTTCAGCAGCAGTTTTCACACAGATGAGATAACCCTGGACTCTATTTGGCCCATTGTTCATATCCTACCTGTCCCAGAAGCAATAAATTTCCAAGTCCCAGAAAAAGGGCAGTAAAGAAGAAGGATTCTACTTATGACTTCTTATGATTAAGTTTTTGTGCTAACCAAACATGCTTTGCAGACCAAGGTCACATTGCATGTTAAAGTCTGTAATAGCTGAAAACTAGAAGAAGCATATTATGTTTTAGCGTATAGGGGTGGAAACTGTCAAACCATTCATCTTTTTTTTTTTTTTTTTTGATTGAAATCACACTCTGCAAAGATGAATGATAAATGCATTAGAAATCTATTTCAATCTTGTAATAGGTCTTCACATCTGAATGGTGTCTACATCTTGCCTGTATTCTGAGTAAGTGCAGTTAGGCGGAAATTTATTAGCTAGACTTGAGAAATCATAAATGGTAAAGCAATTAAAAATGGCATGTGTTGGAAGCATTTTTTGTGGACTGTATCAAATGCATCTCTTTAATAGAAAAAAAGATGTTGATTTAAGCATTTTGATTTTAAATAACACTAAAAATATAAATGCTAAAAGCTGCACTCACACATACAGTACAACAGAATAAGCAAGAAATAAAGCTAGGACAACTACAATCTAACCAAGGACACAAACAACCTTTCTATTTATTGAAGCAAAGTGGGAACTACTTTTATCAAGCCCGTTTGTTAAACCTGCCATGCTTTATAATAGCATTCAGGAATCCATTTAGAGTGCAGACTTTTTATTTTAATTTCTAGCTGGCATCCAGATGAATAGATGAAAGGAAGAATTATATTGCAGAGAAAAGAAATACACAGTAAACACTAACAGCGAGCGGAATATTATCCCAGGAAAGCACATGAAAATCTGCTAGAAAGTTTCTTGTTCTTAATTCAATATACTGAAGTATTTCATCTTCTGTCTTCTGCCTAAGTTGCAGAAACAGGGATTGGAAAATGAAGCATCAACCTACGGACTAAATGCAGTGCTGGGAACACAAGTAACGCAAATTGCTCCCTGCATGACAGTGCACGGCCCAAACCAACAGGCAATTTTATTTGCCAGCTGGTTTATATTCTTTCAGAAGGCATGTTTTTAAACCCATCACTCATACACCTGATACACTTGACATGTCACATCCCTCTCAAAACAAGGTAGAAATATTAAAGCGACAATTTACATCTCGTCTAGCACTAGTTAGACCACCGAGTTATTTCTTCACATACAATTCAAAACCATACCTATCTGGAGCTGTGTAAGCATTATTCACCTGAAGTAGTTTACAGAATGTAACTCATGCATAAAATAAATATGTGGCATATGGAGAAGAGAGTAACAATTTATACAAAATTTGTAGTTATTAATCTGTTAGTTACTAACCAAGACATTTGATCTCAGAAAGCCTTCAGCCAGCATTAATAAGAGGGGTTTGGACATAGGTGGCAGTTGAGTTACTCCTTTTCCTTGCCTGTGGCATAAAATTTAGAAATCCAAGGACTAAAATGACTTACCACAATTATAAATCCTTAAGCTTCATATTGGAGCGATGGAGACTATATTCAATGGCCCATAGTTACAAAAGAACAGCTCATAGATACTCTGATGGACCTTTTGACTTTTAATAAATAAAAACAGAGGATCTGCAATGTCAGCTGGGTTCTGTGTGCTACTCATGCTTGAAAAGAATGCACAGTCTTATTTGAAATAGCACTATTTACCCAAAGGTCTTACAGAATCATCCAAACCGATGTATCTTTATAGTGGCAAGAGGTCCCTTGACTTCCAGTTCTGTATCTACCTCACAACAACAGCAATAGGCAGCAGCGACTGAACATGGGTATTTTGACAGAATTAGGGCCCAGATTCTAATTTTTGACTCCAAAAAGCAGTTTTTTCCAAAAATTAAAACTTGAATTTTAAATCTTGTCAACTTCTGTGTTGCGTAATGAGAAACTAGATTTATTTTTTTTTCTTTTACAGTAAGGTAAGTATGAAAAACCTGTAATCTGAGGCATTGTCTATTTAAACTATTTTGTATCTGTAAGTCTGCAAGGACAGGGTTATCTGTCTTCAGTGCCTTAATAACTCTGAAAAGCCTCCATAAACCTCTGCCTGCCTTTCTCTCCTTCACTCATTGCTTCTCTGCCAGGAGCTGAGCACTCCTGTTCATCAGTGAGAAAAGAGATACCTCCTCCTAACCTGGCACCAATCAGACTTAGAAATTTACTGCTTTAACCTTGTGATTCAGGTGCCAAATTTAAAGCTACTGCTGTTTTTCTTAATTACAGTCCCTGAATGAACAGGGTCAATGAATGCAATTGGGGAGTAGCTGATTAATCCAGTACACTAGCTTTAAATCAGATTTTATTTCATTTTCTAATGATTGATACAACTTGATAGTGCACAAGCATTTTTCACTACTGAGCTTTGCTACAAAAATACCTTCACTTTAAAAATACTCTTTCTATCTAATCATCATATATACATCTCCACGCTGCCTTAAAAGCTTTTGGAAACTATCTCAAAACAGTAACATCAACTATGCTCCGCTTCACAGTATCCACGTCCAAGCTGGTATTCACCTATCCATTCTGAAATCAATCGATTTTGTCCTAAAGAAGCGTTTAATAAAACCTGTTCATTATTTTCAACACAGGGGGAAAATGTAGACCATAGATTCATAGAATCAGGTAGGTTGGAAAAGACCTCCAAGGCCATCAAGCCCAACCCCTGACCCAGCGCTGCCAAGCCCACCGCTGAACCGTGTCCCCAAGCACCGCGTCTACGTGGGTTCTGAGCCCCTCCGGGGAGGGTGACACCACCCGGTCCCTGGGCAGCCTGTCCCACTGCCTGGCCACCCTTTCCGGGAAGGAATTTCTCCT